>CAUYQV010125716.1:0-32500 GCA_963574575.1 Galagoides demidoff
GTCCCAGCTACTTGGGAGGCGGAGGCAGGAGACTCACTTGAGCCCAGGAGTTGGAGGTTGCTATGAGCTGTGATGCCATGGCACTCTACCCAGGGGGACAGCTTGAGGCTCCGTCTCAAAAAAAAAAAAAAAAAAAAAAAATTACACTTACTAAGGGTTTTCATTCTCACAGGAAAATACTTAACGCTTTAATTTTAAGTAAGAAAAACAAGACACCAAGTGCTGTATGTTATTTTTTAAGAGCATAAGGGGAAAAACTACGTGGTTTAGGGTAAATTCTATTTTCTTTTTTGAACTCTACTTCCCAACATTTCTACAGCCGATGTATCTTATTATATTCTAGAAAAATTAATAAATCATTTCTAAAAGTAGGCCCTGACACGGAGTAAGAGGGTTTGATTATCCTTGGTTCAAATCTTGACTCTGACATTCTCTAGCCGTGGTCTTGGGGATTTGGTGGGTTTGTCTAAGCCAGGCATTCCTCACATGCAGATGACAAGGACACATGTATGTCAGAAGGCGAGTGTGAGGATGGAATGGGCTAAGGCCCCCCAGCATCCAGCACTCCATGGAGACCTGGCATGGAGTCTGCACAGTAAACAGGACTATGGCGGTCACCTCAGACAGGGCTGGTGGGGCCTCAGCAGCCACCTGTCTCTCAAGCTGACTCATGTTCTCTCAGCCCTGTCTCCAGTCCCATATGGAAAGTGCACCCCTCCTCCTTCTGGCCCAACCCCATCCCAGATACCAGCCTTCCTGGACAGTGCTCAAGGAATTGCCCGTGACATTATTCTAGCATGCCCTGTTGGGTTAAGGCTCCTCCCCAGCTTTGGCACAGGCTGACCACTGCCAAGCCCCACAGGCTGAGGGCTTCTCTGACCCTTGTTGCTTAGAAAGGAATTCTCCAGTTCTGGGGACTCTGCCCTTTCGTAGCCACTTTCCCTGGATCCTCTGGGGAAGACACAGCTGTGACCTTACAGGAGAGGCAGCGGGGCTGAGTCAGCCTCTGTGAGCCTGGGGGAGAGGAAATGAGCCAGCCCCACCAGGCCTTGTGACAGACGAGCTTTACCTCTGATAACTCCACCATGTTGGCACCTAAGAGGCAGGGAGAGGAGGAGCAGAGCTGGTGAGAGAACAATGAATATTTTGTGGGAACCTTGACAAGTGAAGACCTCTGCAGAGTGACAGGCAGAGAAGGCAGGGCAGAGGGGATGGCTCTGCGGTGACAGCACTGGAGTGGGCAGGGGGGGCACTCTTTCTCTGCCTTTTCTCTCTCATTTCTTTTCTCTCTTTTTTAATCTCGTGTTTTCTTCCTTCCTGTCCTGTCTTCTCTTTTTCTTTCATTTTTTTTTTCTTTCCCCTTCCTCTATCCTTCCTTCATTCCTTCCTCTACTCATTAATTCATTCTTATTTTTAATTCTTTCCTCATCTCATTATTCAAGCCAGGGCTGGGTTTGAACCTGCCACCTCCGGTGTATGGGGCCGGCACCCTACTCCTTGAGCTACAGGCACCGCCCCTCGTGTGATACTTCTTTTGCTTCTGCTCTGTGCCTGGGACGCTGGCACGAGAAAGCATAGCCCAGGTCCACACACACCGGCACCTTATCACTCTAGCTTTGAGAGCAGGGGGCAAAGAAGCCAGAACTGCCCAACCCTCTGGGGATGTCTGGGAAGGAAGAGACCCCTGCAGGGCAAGGCCAAGAACAATGTGTGCAAAGCACGGCAGAGGACCTGGCCAGGAGAGGCTAGAGGTGAAAGTGTGGGGAGGGGATGACATGCCACTCGCATGGCTTTTTCTAGGCCAGCCACCTTGATAGGTTCTGTCCCTCTTACGGATGGAGGAACTGAGGCTCAGAGGGCAATGTGACTTGCCTACATCACACAGCCAGTAAGTGGCAGAGCTGGGACTTGAATTCAGATCCAGGTGGAAAAAAAATCTCAGCTCAGGGGTTCAGAGAGGTACAGGCTCCTGCCAGTGGGTGGGCAATCAAACAGACCCCTATCGCCTCCAGGTACACGGAGCACTTCTCTGCTACCTGTGGGCAGGAGGCTTTGAAATGCCCCATGCCACAGGGGAGAAAGCTCTCTGTTGCCGGCGCCACGTGGTACAGGGTCTGGCTGGGAAATGAACCTGAACGGCTTCAAGGACAGTGCTCCCTCCTGCACTTCTGTGCCTCACTCTGGCTGGACACCTGCTCTGGTGCCTCCAGGAGCAGCTGCTGGAGGTGGCGGGTGGACCCGGCAGAAGTCACTTGCTCCTGGCCCTACCCTGGGCCTCCCAGAATCACAGAGTTGCAAACAGTGGTAACCAGCCAGGATCAAGTCTAGAGGCACTGCCATCAAAGGCCTTTGGGTGGCAGTGCTGAGTGACACCAGCCAGGAGCCCCGGACTTCACTGGCAGCCATCACCTTCTCATCTCTAAAATCCAAACACATCCCCAGCTCCTAGCGGCTGGTGTTTCCTCTTTGCTCAGCAAAGGGTAGGGCAGCCTGGGGTGATGGAAAGACCTAGGCCTTTAGAGGCAGAGTCCTGGGTCCAAGTCCCAGTTTATGACCTTACCCCGGGGGAGACTCTGTCTCTCATGTATAGAATCTCCCTGAATATCTAAGGCCAGTAGGGATTTATGATACTTATATGAAATAAACCAAATTAAACACTAGCTGCATTTGTTCATTCACTTATTCATTTTATTCAGCAAACATGTACGGTGTCCATGTGTGCCATGCACTGACGTGAGGGTGGGAGTGGGACATGCCAGAGACTGGGAGGGACAAGGCCCTTACTTGGGAGCACCCACGGCAGCAGGGGGAATGGGATGGCAAAATAATAACACTGGGTAATGTCATGGCACGTACATAGCTGGGAAGCTATTTGAGGCAGGGTGGCTATGGTGTTGCCATTGTGACACCCCAACCCCCTCACAGGTCCCCGTTGCATGCTGTCTGGGCAGCCCGTGCTTCTTTGGGGTAGAGCTTAAAACTGTTTGTAATTGTTTCTGTTTGCGTCACTATTAGAGTCATGCCCGTCTTCCCTTCTTCCCCATAAGGGCAGAAACCACGTCTGCTCTGTCCTCACCACCGGGCCCCCCTTCCCAGCACCATGCCTGACACGTGGAGGAAGGTCAAAAACTATTTGCCGGATGAGTAAATGAAGGGCTCAGGCACAGCCCTCCCAGAGCCAGGCCAGGTCGCCCCCTCCTTGAAGTCAGCCTCAGCGTGAGTCAGAGTCAAAGGAACATGAGTCTCATACCCAGAAATCATCCAAAGGCAAGTTGAAGGCTTTACTGCAGTCTCCTGAGAGAATGCCAAAAGATGGGGCTTGCCTCCCTCACACAGACCAAACGTCTTAAACTCACTTAACTCTCCATTTTGCCTGCCCCAGCCGCTCAGGAAAGGGGCCATCTTGCTGCTCCAGTAGAAAAGCCAACTCAAATGCTGCCCAGCCAGTGTTCAGAGGACAGGTCTGGATATCAGCCATGGGCCCCGGGACCTTCCCCTCTGAGGGAATATGAGACAAAGGGCGCTTAGGCCCACCCAGCTGCCCTGAGATCCCCTTGGAAGGGACCAAGGGAGCAGCAGCAGCAGCAGGCCAGAGCCCCACCACCATCCCATACGCCACCATTTACTGCCCAAGCCAGGGCCGCTAAGGAGACGGAGTCCTCAAACGGGTGCCTCCCCTTCCATTCCTGATCAACTTAGAGGCCACCCAGCCCTCACGCAGCTCTGAGCTGTCAGGGAACTTAAAGAGTTTGCGGTCTGCCTTCAGCAAGTCCCTTCCCTCCTCTGAGCCTCCGTTTTCTCCACTTCTCAAAGGGCTGTGACTCTCGCAGCTGCAAACCAAGATGGTGGCAGTCCCAGTGAACCTCAGGCAGCAAGGCCCAGGACCCAGGGAGAGACAGCCAAGCCTTACCTTGAGCTGGTCACACTTCCAGGGCAGTCGCAAAGACAAGAAGCGTAAGTGACCCAAAAAGCCTAGGACAGATTTCATCAAAGTGTTTGTATTACGCGGTGCCCCTACGTATGGGTCTTAACCACAAATGATCTTTCTTTCCGTGCCCCTCCCGGAAGTTTGCCTTTTCTCTTTTAAAAGATAACCTTCAGGCTGCCTTGTGTTCATTACATGTGCCTGATCTCCCCAGAGAACTAGACCCCAGAGTCAGTAAACACACTCATTTTTATGTCCCTGGTAATGGAAAGCATTGTATCTCGAGTGCTAATGCACACTCACTAAATATCTGTTGACTTGAGTTTAAAAAAAAACTAACTCAAGGGTACAAGTGAATCTTTCTAAGAGTAGAATGTGAACGTTTTAAAACAACAACTGAGAAAATGACATGAAGGCTGTGTTGACCAGTTTGATGGAAGTATTTAGGATTGCATGTGAAAACTCCACACTGTACCCCTGAAGTGCATTAATGTACATAGTTACCATTCAATAAAAAAAAAAAAAAACTAACTCCAGCTGGGCGTGGTGGTTCACGCTTGTGATCCCAACACTCTGGGAGGCCGAGGAGGGTAGACTGCTTCAGCTCATGAGTTTGAGACCAGCCTGACCAAGAGTGAGACCCGGTCTCTACTAAAACTAGAAAAAAAACTGAGGCAAGAGGATCACTTGAGCTCAAGAGTTGGAGGTTGCTGTGAGCTATGATGTCACAGCACTCTATGCAGGGGAACAGCTTGAGACTCTGTCTCAAGAAAAAATAATAATAAAAACTAACTTCACTTGCTGGCTGTGTGATGTAGGGCAAATTTCTTAACCTTTCTGAGCTTCAGTTTTCTCATCTGCAAAACAAGAATGAAAAAATGTATCTGTTTCTAAGGCCATTTTGAAGATTAAATGAAATCATGCATGTAAGGTGCTTAGCTCTACATCTATATGAGAACTATCTATACATAGGTAAAGTTCTCAATAAAATGTTCATAATTGATAGTATAAATTGTGGTAGTCATGATGGTGGTGATAACAGTGATACTGGAGGTGGTGACTATGGCCCTGTAGATGGTAATGATGATCATGGTGATGGAGTTGGTAGTGATGGTAGCAGTGTTGATGGTGATGATGGTGGTGTTGGTGGTGGTTATAGTAGTGATGGATGTGGGGATGGTAATGATGGTGGTGACGGTGGTGATGACAATGGTGGTGATGGTGGTGGTGATGGTGATGATGCCGGAGCTGGTATCAGTAATGAAGACAATGATGTGATGGTGATGACAGCCCAGCCTAGGTCAGCTCAGGTTAACCCCAGATCAAGTCCTCACCGGCCCCTGGGTCCAGCCAATACTTGGCCAGCCAGGCACTTGGAACCCTGACAAGGCCTTTTAGCCTCAATACTGCTGTTTAGGCGGAAGCAGAAAGCACACACCCACATTCAATAAGAGGTTGGGACATTTAATATGGCATGTTCTGCCAACAAAAGGTGAATGTAATAATTTTGAAAGGAATATCTGTGCGCTTGAGCTGCTGAACAGCCATTTAATACTGTGCTTGGCAGGGAAGGCAAGACACGTGGGGCAATAAGAACTGTGCGCCCATCACACCCCAGGGGGCAGGTGCACCGGTGGATCGGAGGCTGGGTTCTGACCCAAACCACAGACCTTCACTGGGCACCTCTGGCACGCAGGCCTCACTCTGGGAAGAGCATAGCTGAGCATCAAATCCCATGGTTACCTTTGAAAAGTTCAGTGCAAGGAAAGGAAAGCAAAATCCATAGAATAAAAGCTCAATTAACATGCATGAAACACCTCGTATATACCAGGCCTGTGGTTGGCACCGGGAACACTGAGAAAACAGAAAGACTCTGCCCTCAAGGACCTCCCAGGCTGGTGGGGAAGGCAGACGAGTAAATAAACACTCACCAAGCAGTGGGCAGGACACCAAATAACATCCATTTTTCCGTATGTGCCAAACGTCATCTCAGTCACCTCAGAGGTTGATCTTACCATGAGCCTGTAAGTACAATCATGATCCCTTTACAGAGGACCAAATCAGGATCCAGAGAGGTTAAGTAACTTGCCCTGGGATCACAGAGCTCCTAAGGGAGGAGTCAGGATTTGAATCTGGCCTTGGGGCTCTTAGGCACCCCACTGGTGAAAAAGAGGAAGGGCTTAGATCTGCCCAGAGGATCAGGGAGTCTGCAGAGGAGCCCCCTGAGCTGGGTCACAAAGGACAAGAAGGAGTGTGCCCAAAGCCAGGATGTGGGGGGCAGGCAGGGCTAGAGCAGTCTAAAAGTCACTGCTGCTGGGTGCTGAGGTGACAAAGCCCTTGGCATTCCCAGGGAACAGTCAGGAGGGCAAGGTTGCCTGGGTGGAAAGTTCTTGCAGGTGAAAGGGAGTTGAAGCTGCTGAGTTAGGGGTGGGAGGCAGCTGTAGACAGCAGAACTGTGGGAAACCCCCAAACAGCCAGCAGCGCAGCTCTGGGCTCCTGAGGGTGGGCAGTACAGGAACAAAGTATGAGTTAGGACTTCTGCCCTCAGGTCATCTGGTCCTCAAGGAAACCAAATGGTTCCTGGGCCCCATATTAAAACTCTGCTTTTGGCTCGGCGCCCGTGGCTCAATTGGCTAAGGCGCCCACCTAAGGTGGCGGGTTCAAATCCCCAGCCCGGGCCCACCAAACAACAATGATGGCTGCAACCAAAAAATGGCCGGGCATTGTGGCAGGTGCCTGT
This sequence comes from Galagoides demidoff, assembly GCA_963574575.1. Lineage (NCBI taxonomy): Eukaryota > Metazoa > Chordata > Mammalia > Primates > Galagidae > Galagoides > Galagoides demidoff. The sequence goes on from CAUYQV010125716.1 coordinate 6,666, forward strand.
AGTCCCAGCTACTTGGGAGGCTGAGGCAGGAGACTCGCTTGAGCCCCGGAGTTGGAGGTTGCTATGAGCTGTGATGCCATGGCACTCTACCCAGGGGGACAGCTTGAGGCTCCATCTCAAAAAAAAAAAAAAAAAAAAACTCTGCTTTCAGCTATGGCTGGTGTGATGGAAAGAACACGAGCCTTGGCGTTCTGCACCCCAAGAGTGCACAGAGTTAGAACCCCAGCACCCACTTGCACTACCTGGCAACTTGGAACCCTTTGTCCATCTTCTCTGAGCCTTAGTTTTCTTAGCTGAAAAATGATCTCAATAATATCTACTTTGCTTTTGTGAGAATTAAATGGTATGATGCTAATAAAAAAAAGGAAAAAAATTAACCTAAGCTTTGCCACCCAGTAGATGATCACAAATAACCAATCCCCTTTTCCTTTGTCCTGCCTTCCCATTTTGGTTCTCCCAGTTTGCATGTGCTTGTCCGAAATGGAAAGTTCCTATACAGGAAACCATAAGGCACGTCACTCCTGGAGTGAGGCTGAAAGTCCTCTGTGGAAGCTGCTGACTTGGAGTTCCCACATACATGCAGGATGCAAGTTGAATACACATAACAAGGGGCAATGTCCCATTATATTTCCCAATGTTCTGCTTACCCATAGATTAGAAAAAAACCTAAACTACTAAATACACATGAAACCCAGTGTTTCTGGAAGGTGCAGGATGTGGAGGGTCTCCTGCTGATGCCCCTGGGGGTGGGAGGACACAACACCCCTATCCACCTCTTCCCTGAGCCCCAGACACTTCTACCCAGCTGCCACTCAGATGCCTGTGAGTCAATGCAAAGTCCACATGACCATGACTTGATTTCTGCTCCTTACTTCTAACCCTGGGCTCCTACAGCCTCATGTTCACCACTTCAGTCAATGGCTCACCTTCCTATCCAAAAAGTTGTTCAGAAATCTAGAGGTCATTGTCCGAAGCTCCTTCCTGCCATACTCGATCAAGCCTGGTCTAGGTTGTTGCCTGATGATCTCACATCTTCTCCCCCTTCTCTCCATCTCCACCTTCAAGTCCTTGCCTTCTCTCGCCTGAATGATCCCCATAGCCTCCCTGGTGGCATCCCCTGTCTTCACACTCTGTTAATGTCTCAGAAACTCCCACTGCTTACAGAATGATGGCATCACTGCCTTAAAGATAACCTTCTATAAGGGGCCAGAAAAGTCTTGCAGAGTTGGCCCCACCTTCCTGTCTATTCTGACTTCACCAACCTCTCTACCCAGCTACACTGCCTTCCTCCCTTCTGCACACACATCCTGGTCCTCCCCACCCCAGGGCCTTTGCATATGCTCCTCCTAGCTGAAGAGCCCCTCTTTACCTAGATAACATCTCAGCTTTAACATCTCAGCAGAAGGACACTTCCTCCCAGGAAGTCTTCCATGACCTTGCAGACTAATTCTGGGCTCCACATGGCACCGTATCAAAGCTGCCATTGTACTCTGATTTGTGTGGTTATTTGGTTAAAACCAGTCTCCTCGAAACTCCCACCAGACCAGGATTTGGTAAACCGTAGACTCATATAAAGGCTGGTGGGGACATTAAGAGAAAATGGGCCCTTCCCTAGTCACATGGCAAATATGCAGCTGAGCCAGGACCAAAAGAATCCCAGATTCCTGGCTGAAGTGGTTTTCCTGGTCTTCTAACTTGGTGGTCTAAGCTCCACCGTGCCAGAAAGGGTACCTTCAAGGAGCACAGAGGGCCAAGGGAGGGAAGAATTGTATAGCCCTGGTCTTTGCACACCTGGGCTCTAAGCCACGCTGCAAAGCACCCTGGCGAGAAAAAATGTGTTTTCTGCATGTTATGCTGGGCCCTGCCCGACACCACATGCAAATATATGCAAATTATGTGCAAACACAGTTCTCTGGCTTGGATGAGAAAAACCAAAAGCCTGGTACCCAGGGAGCAATCTAAGACTAGACTGAGCTGCCAAGCCCTTCTGGCCTGCAAGGCTCTGATGTAGCCCAGTAGGTGACACAACTAAAATAAGCCCAGGGATGTAAGCAGATAGAACACCTCTCCCACTTAATACTGAGAAGGTCGGGTGGTCTGAACTTCGGGCTATTTTTCTAGGAGTGAGGTCCCTCCTTAGCTCATCCTGAACTAGGCCATTCTATTAACCCTTCCACAAAGTGAAAACAAGATTATTCTGTACCATTGGACAGAACTTGCAGGATCCAATGGGCCTTCCCCTTCTTGGTTGGCAAAAGCAAATCCTTTCTCCTGGAGCTATACCTGGATCCCTGTGAAGGGTATCCCCCAGACCCTCTCACTCTCTCTGCAGCATGAGCCTCCTGTCCTTCTGGCGGCTTCCACTGCCCTGGACAGGCAGGTATCTGTGCAAGGGTTTCTCTCTCCTACTGTACTGGGAAGGCCTCAGGGGCTCATGACCTACAGGAAGGGTTTGGTGAGCAAGTAAATAATCAATGAATGAATGAATGTGAGAGATGGGACAGCAAGGAGGGAATAAAGGCAGCATCAGTGATCTCTTCCAGAAAATCCCAGAGGGTTTGAGAGTGCCGGTAAGGCATAGACAGCATGGGCTGGGTGGATCTGGCCTCACCCCAGGTGCCCCAGACCTGTCTCTGCCTTGGCTGGCATCTTGCAGGCTCCTGTCCCTCTGCCCCCACCTCTCAGCATCAGCCTAATGGGCTGTCAGCACCAAAAAGAGCTGTTCCTTGAAACCTCACAGCCAGTGATTAGATCTATGGCAGCTTCCTAAGCCGCTCAGTGGTTCCCATGGCAACCCGACTGGCAGCCCGCCACCTGGAGGAGAGGGACAGGGAGGGGAGGCAGGTGTGGGGCTGCAGCCTGAGGCAGGACTGGGCCAGAAGATGGCAGGAGAGTCAGCGAGGATGGAGAAACCCAGTGAGCCCTGGAGAGAGGGAAGAGGATGGGAGACACAGGGACACTGAGAGGTGGGAGAGATAGGAAGGAGGTGGGGGAGGTTAAAGGGGTCTGGGAGTCTGGAGATGAGGAAAAGGTGGGAACTTGAAATAGATGAAGGAGGCTGGGAGGGGAGGAAGGAGACCAGGGAAGCTGGGCAGGAGGTCTGACAAATGAAGGACAGCAATAAAGGCAGAAAGGGCCAGTCAGGCTAGACAAGGAAGCACAGGTCAGAGGCCCGCAGGCTACAAAAACTCAGGCAGAAATGGCCTTTGACCTGTGCTACATGCTGGACACTTTGAATAAGAAAAAGAGAGAGATGGACGCAATCACTGCCCATGTGGGCTCCAGCCTCTGACCTCAGCCCATCTCCAGGCTTGGGTTGGGGCCTTGGCATCGCTAGTGACAGAGCCCAGAGGCAGCCACAGAGGGGCCTGGCAGAGGACTGTCTGGCATTCAAAGGGCCAAGCAGCCTCACCAAAAAGCCCCCACCTGGCTATAGTGCCTGAATTCACGATGGGACTAAATGATGTGGAACTTGGGCTCTGGGAGGAAGCTCGGCCACCACTCCCAGGCAGACAGTGACGCTGGCAAAGAAATGCAGTAGCACCTTCTGGGGTCAACCGGCAGATGCCCGCCTCAGAGAACCGACTGGTTGAGCTGGCAGATGAGGTCTGGGGTCACCTGGTCAGGGCAAAAAGGAGACAGACTGGGAGGTCAGGAATTCAAGCATTGCCTCACCTCCCAGGCTGGCCTTGGACTCTCTCGCCATCGCTCCTGTGCAAAATATTGAAGTCAGATGAGGCACTTAAAGGGAGTGGTTCACATGCAAATGACAGCAGCCCAACTCCAAGTGGCTTAAGCTAAAATGAAATGTATTTGCTCATGAAATTGACAAGCCCAGTGGCAGCTGCAGACAAGGATCCAGGAGCTTCGAAAATGTCCCCAGGGACCCCTCTCCCCTTTACTTCCTTTGCTGTTGCTTTATTCCCAGGCATCCTCTCCCCTAAGGTGGCATGTGGCCATTAGCAGCTCTAGGCTTACACCCTGTCCCAGCAGAAAGAGGGTGTATTTTTTTTTTCCTAATAGTCCCAGCAAAAGTCCCAGGACTCATATTCAATGGGCAGGATCAGGTCCTCACCCAATCCCTGCACAGTCCCAGTGACAGGGAGCCCTCCAGCAACTAGTCATGTGCCAGAGACTGCTCTAAACACTTTCGATGTATTAACCCACATAATGTTCCATTTCATGGAAGAGGAGAGGGAGGCATAGAAAGCTCAAATAACTTGCCTATAGCTAAGGAGTGGCAGGGCTGGACGTCCAACTCTAAACCAGGCCAGGTGGCATCAGGACCTAGGTTCTTAAGTGCATCAGGGTCACCCGCAGGGCACATGAAAGCACAAATTTCTGGGTCCCAGCTGCAGAGATTCTGATTCCGCTGTGATCTGCATGCCACACTTTGGAAGGCACTGAGATACCCCAGGTACTTCTCATCAGCTCCCTGGTTCAGCTGCTTGAGCCACTCATGGTGACACAGATTTTCCGTGGCCAGGTCCCACGCCCAACCTAGTTGTTGGGAAGGTGGGGAAACCAATACCTAAACCGCATGGACCAAAAAGAGGGGAGGGTGGACATAAAAAAGGAAACAATGTCTGTCCTAAGAAGGGACCCTTAGGCAGCTTGGTACCCTTGCTGTACCTCATTCTCCTCGTCTATGATTTAGGGATATTAATAGTACTTGCCTCATAGGATTGTTGTGAGGATGAAATTAGCTGACACCTGGAAAGTGCTTACAGTCGTGCCTGGAAGACAGTACTAATAAACATCAGACACAGGCTTCGTGCACATTAGCATGAGCATGCATATGCTAATACTTGGGAAAAGGAACACAAAAGCGACCAGCCACGTTTGCAGACGCACAATTGAGGATGCACAGAAACACAGAAGACACACACACAACTTTGAGCACTGGGCATGTGCAAAATCTCCAACACACGCGAGGACACACATGTGAACACACAAACGGCTCCATGCTCAAAGGCCTGTGCGCGCATGGGAAGTTGGCCCGGGGTTTGTCCTCTCTAGTCATGGCTGCTCTTGAGTCAACTGCTCTCTGCTCCCCTGAATCATCTCTCTCGTGTGGGTCTTAGAGGGACAAGGCAGGTCTGGGGCAGGCCCACAGCATGGCTCAGAGCCCTTTGGAAACCATTTTCCTACATGAAGAGACAGATGTTTAAATCACTCAAAATTGGATTTGGGATCTTTTCTACCAATGACTAGCTGGGTGACTTTGAATGAGTTGTTTAACTTCTCGGAGCCTGCTTCCACCTTCATAAAATGGGGGTGACAAGGCACCTACCCCTTGGGGTTGTGAGAACTAAGGAGGTAAAGCGATTAGTGCAGCTTCTGGGCTATAGAAAGTGCTCAATGAGAGTTAGCCACGATTATTGTTTGGTCATGAAAAGCATCTCTGGTTTCCAGAGTGACCTCCAGATGTGGGAGGGAATCAGAGCACATTAGGACAAATGGCCAGGACTGGGTCAACCCTCAAAGCCACCAGAGAAGCAGGTTCTCCCACTGGCCACCGAGGCGGCGGGGGCAGCAACAGGGCTGTGACTGTCACTGTAGCAGAGCTGCAGCACGCCCAGCAGGCTGAGAGCTGTTGACAGCTTCCTGCAAGCACTCAGCACCTCCCCCTGCAGCTCCAAGTGGCGGGGTGGCGTTTATAAATTACAGCAATATGTAATTTTTATTCAGTGATTTGTGTTAACTTATAGGATCCATAGTGGGTGTGGGCAGACATGATTTGTGTGGCCGGACAGCCTTCTCAGCGGGCAGGCAATAGGGAGCCTGGTGAGATAGTTCTGCCTGAAGTCACCAGTGACAGCTCCACCCCTGAGGACAAGACGGCACTGAGGCCAAGACAGCATGCAGGCTCCAGCTCCTGCAAAAACCCCCTGCCGTCCCCCTGCTCGCTTCACAGTAGTGAAGCCGAGTGGTTAAGACTCAGGCTTCAGAGCCAAACAGACCAGAAGCCAAATCCTGGCTCCATTACCTTCTAGCCACATGGCCTTGGGTGAGTCACATCAGCTCCTAGGTCCTCAATTCCTTGTCTGTAAAACAGTGCAAAGTAAAGAACGTGCCCCCACGGGGTGAGTGGAGAACTCAGAGAGATCAGCATATACCGCACGTACCCTGGCATACAGCAAGTACTCAATAAACAGTAGCTAGAATTCTCCACCATCCTTGGCTCCTCAGAAGGTACTGGCCTCTCTTCACCCCCTTTTCCCAGAAACACTCACTGGGTTTTGGCCACAAGACACCCCCACCCGTTGGCACCTGGAAGCATGACTTGTCACAGCCTCTCAGGGAATAACAGCAGTAGCATAAAAACTGAGATGTGTGACTCACTTCTGTGTCTTTGAAATGCACTGAGCACCAAACCAAGATCCATGATGATGGAGCATTTGTCTCATCTACTAGATATGGCTAGATGGGTGCTACTTTCCCCATTCACAAAGAATCTCCAATCAGCAATATCTAGTGAAATAAGTGATGTGACATGGCTAACACTCACTCACTCATTCATTCATCTATGTATCTACTGTGGTGCCCTCAGCTGGAATAATGCCTGGCACGTAGTAGGTACTCAGTAAATTATCTGCTGACTAATGGACTTGCCCACTTACCCATTGCACAGCTGTTACTGAGTATCTACTGAGTTTCAGATACTGTGAGCACAGAGAGAAATCAAGTGTGGCCTTGGTCAGGGTGGAGGGGGTGGTACAGAGGCAAGAACAGAGTGAAAAGCAGGGCTCCTCAACCAGGCCTGGCCCCCCTCCTTGTCGCCACAGGCTTGGCTTTGACCTTGAAGGGCTACTTGGCATCTCAGACTCCAAGGCAGGAGGACATGAAAGTCACTGCCTCCCACATTATATATCCATTCAAGAAATATTTGAACCCAACAGTGATACCAGAGAGCCTGACTGGGTTCTCTCTCCTTTAAGAACTTTTGACTTTGGAGAACAGCCAATCCAGATGATTCCATCTGCTGCCCTGCACCATACAGTTAGCATAAAGTGGGCTAGTAAGTACATAATTCAGGTGATTTGCTCATAAGAGTAGCAGTGTCCCATCTGGTCCTCAGTTCTCTCTAAAACCAGCAGCACGAAGCTGAGAAGTCCCTTCCTGAAGTGCCTGGGCACCTTACTCCAGGATCTGGAGGTTATGCCTGCTTAAATTCTAGCTAGCTTTTAGCATGCCCTTGAGTGGTTCATCCAAATGAACCTCCTCTCCTTGGCGGCTGATACAATAGATAGCTTCAATCTAATGTCCTGAGACTGGCATTCAATGACCACATGCAATCTAGCTGGACGGACGGAAGAGTAGATGGGTGAGTTGAAGGGTAGGTGGACTGATGGATGGAGGAACTGTTGACTCTATCTTTGCTTCTCCCCTCTCAGTGGGCCCACCTCTTTGGGCATCAAAACCTGCACAATCTGACCCTGACCCTGGATGAATGGATGATGGGTGGATGGATGAAATGGATGGTGAGTAAATGGATGAGTGGATGGTCGGTGGATGGATGACTGGCTAGACAGGAGCCACTTTTCCCCATTCACAAGGAATCTCCAATCAGCCACATGTAGTGATATAAGTGATGCAACATGGATAACACTCACTCACTCATTCATTCGTTCATTCATCTATTTGTTCTTTTGACAAATATTTGTTGAGCACCTCCTACAAGCCAGGCACTCTGCGAGGCGTGGAGTGATAAACCAACTCCTTCTTAGCTTCAGGCACCTGACCAACCATCAGCAGGAAAACCACAAGGCGTGCATTCCTCCATATTCACGTCCACATGGGTTTAGATTTTATACAAATGCCCAGCCCCTCTTTCACTTCTCCCATCCCATTTAGACTCCTCCAACCCCATTGCAGTGAGAGTACTCTCTCCAGGTGGTACCCCAGGGCAGTCTTCTTAAAGTTTAAATCAGGGCTGTTCAACTCATCAGCTCCCATTACTATTTCATTACCACGTGTGCAGTGGTGGGTGTGGCACGCTGCTTTGCTTCCATGGGGATAACCTTAATCCTGAGGGTGTGCCAACAATAATATGCTTCTCCAATCAAAATCTTGCAAACAATCAAACATGTACTTTCTGTCTCATCCCACAGATGCCAAATTATATTCAAACGATCTATCTCTTTTTACTTTCTATCTAAGGCTTGTTTCTCTTGGCTTAGCTCTGTTTGTTTTTTTTTTAAACACTGTAAAGAACCAAGTTCTCTTGGTTCTAAACCAAGCGAGGTTCCAGAACCATCTGGTTTTAAACCAAGATGAAGGAGATGTACTTCTCCCTATTCATCCTACTAGGTACAGCTAAAAATCTTGGACATGATGTCTCGAACAAGCGTGCGTAAACTCTGAAAGCTGGAGAGAAGAAGGAAGACTGGCTAGGGAGCCCAGAAGCCAAAGGATGACATGGTGGCAAGTTCCTTGTTTTATCTCTTATATCTCAGTCTGAATGGTGGAGAAGCCAGCAACATGGATATGCCACTGGGAGCAGATACAAAAGCTCCAGGGAACTCTTGCGATCCCTGGCCAGAGGACGAGAAACAGCAAGAATCTAGTTCACAGAAAACTTCTAAGTGATAACCACCCCTCTCCAGCCACACACCAAGGAGAGGAATGTGGTCAAATTCCCAACCTCTTCAGCAAGGGCCAAGTGGGGAGCCTAGATCTCTACCCTCACCAGGCTACAAGGAGATACCCTTTCACCTCTCGACCTCCATGAGTGGTATGAGAGAAACCCAGCAGACGCTAGGATGTTCGTGCCTGCCACATGCTAGCACCTCCTCCCCCAACCCCTCTCATGATGTCAGTGGAGGCCCCTGGAGGATTATGAACTTCTACCCCCACCCAGTGGTAATGAGGCATCCCTGCCCTCTCTGCTGGTGTGGAGTTCCAGGAGACTGAGTGGGGGTAGTCTAATGATAAACTTGCATTATCATTCAGTACTTAACAAAACCTTCTCCGGCTCCAGCATCAGTGAAGGCTATGTGGGGAGCAATAATGAGGTCCCCCTCCCAGCCAGTATCTTGTCAATGAAGATCTAGTAGACAGCCTTAAGTGCCACCTCTGCCCAACAGCAACAAGCCACCCACCTCCCCTGGGGTGTCAAAGGAAGATGAGGAAGGAACCAGAACTTTCATTCATCTGGCAGTAATGAACAGTCATCCCTCTCCCCCCACTGGCATAACATTGCATATAAATAAGATCTAGCATCTCATAACATAACACCCCAAATGTCCAAGATTTAACCAAAAATCATCCATCCTTACCAATAACTGGGGAACATCTCAACTTGAATGAGCAAAGACAATCACCAGATGCCAGGACCAAGGAGGCACAGATGTTAGGATCCTCTGACAAATTTTAAAGCAGCCATCATAAGAATCCTTCAACAAGCAATTTCAAACACATTTGAAGCAAATGAGAGAAACAGTAGGTCTCAGAAAAGAAATAAAAAATACAAAGAAGAGCCAAGTGAAAAATTTTATAATCAAAAAATACAATAAACAAAAGATTTTAAAAATGCAATGGATGGGTTGGACAGCAAGGTGGAGAGTCAAGAGGAAATACACAGTGAATTTGAATATGGAACACTATAAATCGCCCGATCTGAACAAGAGAGAAAATAGACTAAAAAGAAAAATGAACCTTGTGGATCTGTCAGACTGTAACAAAAGATCTAACATTCATGTAATCAGAATCCCAGGAAAGGGGCAAGAGGGTGGAGATAAAGAAGTATGGAAAGAAATACTGGCAGGGCAACATGAAGGTGGCCAAGTTAAGGCATGGGGAGGGGCGGTGGGGAGAAGTCCTGCCCAGTGTGTCCAGAGCAGAGGCTCCACAAAGAGGTGGTTGGGGGGATTACAGTAAGACCCTGAATGCTAAGCTGCGCTGTTTGGACTTTCCCCAAGGGCAGTGGTGAGCCAGGGAAGGGGCCCTTCTCTCACTGTTTGTCCTTCATGTGGGCCACCTCACACCCACATGGGTAGTGGCATCGGCTACCAGGTAAGCACCTGAGTTCTGAAGACCAACCCAAGTTTCTCCACTTACCAGCTGAGTGACCTCGGACGTTCCATTGAACCTCTCTGAGCCTCTGTTTCCTCATCTGAAAAATGAATCACTACCAAGTTGAGGAAATGTGCCAAAGGGATTGTATGCCAGCATGGGCATAAGATCAGTACCTGGAAAATGCTAGCGATTTACCCTGTTTGATAAGTGAAGAAACTGAGGCCCTGAAAGGCACTATGGCAAAGCCACACAGAGGCCCCAAGAGTATTAGAGCCTGGAGCGGAGGTGGGTGCTTCCATGCGCTGCCCTTCACCTTGTGTTGCTCCTGTGAACAGCCCCTATAACCCTTCCTATCCCTACTCTGCAAAGCAGGTGAGGGGCCCTCCTGGTGGGTGCAGGGGCAGGGTGGGGAATGGGTAGGGTGACCACACATCCCACTTTTGGCGGCAAAGTCCTGCTTTTTAATAATTTGTCCCGTGTCCTGCAGCATTTTCAAAAAGTTCCAATTTTTGGAAAGAATGCACGAACAGGTAGGAGAACAGGAAGGGAATATATGGTTTTTGACTGCCATGTGGCTATTTCCCCAGGATATGAGTTTGATATTATTTTTGTTAATTTTATGTTAAACTGTAATAATAACAAATAATTGTTGAGAACTGATTATCGAGAACTGCTTATCAAAGTTTGCATTGTTGTTAGGCCCTGCCCTGCCCCATCCCCTCCCCGCCCCCCCCACCATGTTGTCCTGCTTTGCTGATGATAAAATCTGGTCACCCTAGGAATGGGTGCTGTATGGAGTGTCAGAAGGGAGAGAACAGGGGCGGCCCTGAGGATCAGGGGGCTCAGTCACCAGCTATACCCTCAGACCCACCTCTCCTCTGCCACCCTCTGGCCCCCAGGCCCCTTCAGCATGGAGGCCCTGAGTGGGCACAGGAGGACCTCATCTTCTTCCTCCTTCTCTTCCTCCTCCTTTTCCTCCCTTCCCAGCAGGCAGATAAACTTTCCCTCACCCAGGAGCAGAGTCCCCATGAATAGGATGTCCCCCAAATGAAAAGTTACTCCAAAATTGCTCTTGCTTGAATATCAGGAGCTCTGAGATCAAGTCTTGGTTCTGTCACTAACTTGCAGTGGAGTCTGGATAGTCTCAAGACCTCAGCCTCCCCACGTCAAAGTAAGTGGATGGGAATAGATGCTTTCCAAGGGCCCCCTCCCCACACCCTGAGGCTCCTTCTGCCATCCACTGGGCCCTCATCCTTCTTCAACCCTCCCTGGCTTTCCCTTTCCAAGCCACAGCCTCAGACCTGCCTGCTGCTCCTGTGAGCTTTGCTCAGGCCACCTGGGTCTCCCAGAATCCAAGGGACACAGATTCCAACCCAGCTCTGAGCATCCCCCAGCCGGCAGGACTGGGAGCCCCCTGACACTAGTGATACCCAGTTCTCCCACTAAGAGTCAGTGGGGCCCACAGGAAAACCCCTCAGCTCTGTCAGAGCCAACTGCAGTGGTGGCCAGAGCCAGGGTTTAAAAATACATGTGCCCATGTACCCTCAGTGCCAACTGCCCACACAGCCTGCAGGCTGTGCTGCCCACTTCACAGATGCCATCGTGGCCACTGTGGGTGGCACAAAGGGAACACAGTGGGGGGTGGTGAGTCCAGAGAGGCCTGGGGGTGGCTAGTGAGGGGGATGGACATTCCTCAGAGCCTAAACCACAGAACAGGGCTGCTTACACCATCTGGCCGTGCCTACCTCTTTGGTCTCTGGAGGGAACCAGACCAGTTCTGTTCAGACTCAGGGTGTCACAGGCACTGGAGTCTAACAAATCTGGAATCAAATCTTGGGTTGGCCATTTACTGGCTGTGTAAGTTTAGGCAGGTCACTTGCCCTCTCTGAGCCTCAGCCACTATCTGTAAAATGGGGATGATAAAAGTACCCACTTCATGGGGTCTTAGGAAAACTGGATGAAATGATTCCTGCCAAAGGGCTCAGCAGGGGACCTGTAATGCTGTCAGTGGTGGTCTTTGCTGTGACTGTTGTCATGACGTGGTGTGGCTGGCCCTGGTAGAACCTGATCAAGGAACAAAAGAGAGGGTAAAGAATGAGGCCCTTGCTCCTCTCTCAACCTCCAAAGTACAGGCACATCTGGCATCAGTGAAACTGACAAAGGAGTTCATTCTCCCCGTTAGGCAAACGGCAGATGGGGGGGTGGGGGGTGGGACTGGCAACAGAATAAGAGTCAGAACCTAGAAATTGGGACCTCGCTCTCCAGAGTGAGAAAAAGGTAACCTCCCTGGAACTGGGAGGGCTCCTAGAGGTTACCCAGGCCACTCCCCTCCATTTTCCAGAAAAGGAAACTAAGGCCAGAGCCTCAGAGAGAGGGGAAGGGATTCACCCAAGTCATGCAAGAGGTAGGACCCAGACTAGGGTCCCTGCGCTCCTGGCCACGCCCCACCTTCCACCCGGCCACCTCTCCCTGCTCACTCCTGCCCCTCCCCAGCCGCAGTTTTCAGTAGGCGGCTGAGCAAGCGGGAGCGGGAACCTGGCCCTGCTCTGCCGGGGGCTTCTGCTGAGGCCTGGGAGCTGCTCTGTTCCCCCAATCCCACCAGGGCCTGCTCCGTCCTTATGTAACCACTGCTGATTACATAACCTCCTGCTGCCTCCTTCTGGAGTGGGAGCTCCGGGAGCAGATTCGCGCGTAGGGAGACCATGAGCTGCCTCCACACGAAAACAGGGTCATTATCGGCACTCAGCTCCAGTGCCAGCTAATGGCCTTCCCATCATGGCCTGGGGCCGGCCAGCCTCTCACGCCACGGCAGGGCACAGAGGGAGGTTGGGGCTGGGTGGGGGTGCATTCAACAGCTCCAGCAGCCAGGGTAGGGACCAGCCCCGAGACTCCAAAGTCTCAGGCAAGTTTCTCAGCCCTAAAGAATTCCCTGGAGAGAAACCTGCAGGCGGGCAGGATGCATGGGGGACCAGGGGCTCAGGAATCTCAGGGTTGAGTGGCAGGTGGAACATCCTGTCACTAGCCCAAGTAACCACAGAAACAGTTCTTTTCTCTGCGTCTCAGTTTTCTTACCTAGAGAATGGGACTAACAGGACTGACCTCATTGGTTGCCGTGAATATGAAATGAAATCCTGACTGGCAGGTGCTTGCCCCACCTTAAGTGCTCAATAGACAGTAGCCCCATTTGGCAGATGAAAAAACTGAGGTCCAGAGAGGGGATATGACTTTAGAGGCACATTTCATCTATCAGCAGCAAAGCTCTACATAAAATGGCAAACCCACCATATGCTGGGCACATGCATTGGCTCCCCCAAGCAGCCCTAATGGATAGGTGCTATTATTACCCCCATGTCCCCAGGCTTAAAGGGCTTAAGTGACTTCCTCAAGGTACACACTTAGGAAGAGGCAGAGGCAAGATTTGAATCTAGGCATCTGGCTTCTGAGTCATCACCCCCACAGAACAATTAGGACCAAGAGACAGAGACTGCAGCGAGCAAGAGGTAAGATAGATGAAGTCAGGAAAAATGCCCCTACAGCGTATCACCATCCTTTAGAAACACAGTCACCATCCACTGCTGTTGTGCTGTGTGACCTTGGCTGAGCCAGTTAACCTCTCTGGGCTCTCATCTCCCCATCTGAAACAGGAAGTCTGATCCCTGGGCTAACAATTACCAGGGTTATTGTGAGGACGAATTAAGATAACCAGTTGGAAACTGCTTTTCAGCAGAGAAAGTATCCCACAGCTGCGATGGCTCATCACTTCCCAGGCCTCCAACTCAGCAGGAATCTGCTAATGGACATCAGGGGCCTCTCAGTGCCTCTGGCTGTTCAAACAAACACCTCTCCCCTCCCCTGCTCCTGCTCTAGGCTGCCCTTTGGACACAGAGGCAAAGCTCCAGGCCTCTTCTCTACTGCTGGGTTTAAAATGGCATTCATTTTAGCTGAGCCCCTACCATGTGTTTTGTGGGCACCTTCGCATTTAATCCTTACAGTTCCCTCCATGAAGCTGGGCTTCATCTCCCCCGTTTTGCAGATGAGGAAACTAAAGCTCAGAGAGGTAGAGTCACTAAGCTGGAGATGAACAGCTGTCAACTCAGTGGAGTCAGTATTTAAACTAGGTCTCTATGCTCTTAACAGTCTTAAAAGGGGTCTTGTGCCCATTTTGCAGAGGAAGGGATTGATGCTCAAGAAGTTCAAGACACAGCTCGGCGCCTGTGGCTCAATCGGCTAAGGCACCAGCCACGTACACCTAGGGTGGCAGGTTCGAATCCCCAGCCCAGGCCCGCCGAGCAACAGTGATGGCTGCAACCAAAAAATGGCCGGGCGTTGTGGCGGGCACCTGTGGTCCCAGCTGCTTGGGAGGCGGAGGCAGGAGACTCGCTTGAGCCCAGGAGTTGGAGGTTGCTATGAGCTATGATGCCATGGCACTCTACCCAGGGGGATAGCTTGAGGCTCTGTCTCAAAAAAAAAGAAAGAAATTCAAGACACTTGTCCATAGGTCAGGAAGAGGAAGGGCCAAGCTGCAAACTCAGGGCAGCTGCTTCTCCCCTGCCCCTGGGGGTCTTGACCAGGATGCAGAGGTGACAACTGTGACATTCAGCCCTCTGGAGAAGCCAGACTGTTGGAAACCACAATTATTGATGAAAATGCTGAAGCCAGACAGGCCGATAAGTCTGCCCAAGCCTCAGGGGAAGGAGTGCCGAACTTAGGTCAGGGCCAAGTTGAGCTCCCTTTCCCTCCTCAGTCTCCCAGGTGCAAAAAACATGCCAGGCCCTGGGTTGGCCAAGGAGACCCCCAGCTCCAGGAGGTTGTGGCTTGGGCAAAAATTCCCAAACCTGGCTGGTCACCAGAATCCTCTGAGAACTTGTTAAAACCCCCAAATGCTGGCCTACACCCCCAGAGAGTCTGATGTAGAACTAGGGAGGGCCTGGAAACCTGTATTCTTTTTATCTACCACCACCACCTCCCACACCCCTACCCCAAGCTTCTGTGATTAGCCAAGTCCAAGATTCCCAATCTAGGACAATTTTCCCAGCACCAGATGGAACCCAGTCCCCTGCCTGCTTTCACCCAGTTCACTACTAGGGTGGGAAGTGGTCTCCAAGCACCTGCGGGGGCTGGGGTAAGTCCCAGATGGTGCCGAGGGGCCTCTGATGCAGATAGCAGCTCTGTTAGAATTCTCTACAGTGAGTCAGGGTGACACTTCGAGATTTCCCCACCTTCTTACTTGACTAATTCTTCATTTAGCAAATATTTATCAGCACCTATGATGTGTCAGGCACTGCTTTAGGTGCTTGGGGGGCAGCAGTGAATAAGACGACGGCCTTGCTCTTGGGTGTTGCCTCCATACTGATGCAAAAGGTAATCATAAAACAGGCAGGACTAGCACAGCCCTCTGCAGCCCCCAACAGCTTTCCCATGGACAATCCCTTTAAATCTGATGCTGACGGTGCGCTGGGAGCTGAGCCCCCATTTCATGGATGAGTCACTGAGGCTCAGAAAGCTATTTCAACAACCTGTCTCCAGGACACTGCCAGTGCTTCCCAACCAACCCTGTGTGTCTGCTGCTGATTAGAACTTTCCCTGTTGCCACGGCAACCCCCCTGGGGAGGCCTGCCCTACTTTGCCTCCCTGGCATAGGGCGGGCAGCCTCACCCCTCCCCCCTGAGGCAAAGAGATGGGATTTATCCCGCTCACTGCAAGAACAGGTCCCACTGGAAAAAGAACTGGGCTCCTTCATTCAGATATTCAATCAACGTTTAGCAGTGCCAACAATGTGCCAGGCACTGAGCCAGTCCTCCGGACAGAAGGAAAAATAAGTCACGGTCTCTGTCCTCACAAAGCACACTGACACAGAGGAAGCTGACAAATAAAAGCAAGAAAGAGCTAGAACAACAACAGCGATGACAGTAGCTAAGTGCTAGGTGAGTCCTAACTATTGCCATGTATTAACTTGTGTAACTGTCCTAAGAACTCTTGGGGTAGGTATCAATATTATCCCCATTTTACAGACGAAACTCAGACTCAGTGAGGTTAAGAAACTTGCCCAAGCTCACACAGCTGAGAAGCAGTAGAGCCAGAAACTGAACCTGGAAGATCTGCAGACACACTGTGGATGCTTAGCAAAGGGGTCCCTCACTCCATCAGAGTGGTGCAGGAGGGTTTCCTGAGGAAGGTATTTGTCCTCAAAAGAGATCTCAATAACAGGAGATAAGGGTAGAAAGAAAAGGATGGAGGAGCCACAGCTCCCAGAGCTGCTTGACCATGCAGTGTTAGGGTGACTGGCCTGGTTCTCTCTCCCTGCCTGGTGAGACTCACTTTGGCCTTGAGATACCATACTTGAGAAAAGAAATTGCAACCCAAGGCAGACAGTGCTGGGGAGGGGCATGGCAATCACAAGGTACAGGTTTCCCCTAAAAGCCTAAATGCTCCCAGACACTCCCAAAAGGGCAGCTTGGGGACAAGAAGACACACACACAACCACCTGTCCAACCCCACACCTGTGGACAAAATTACCATGTATTTATACACCTGTGAAGAGGAAGGACCGAGGTTAGGGACTGGCTTGATCCTTGCAGCACCCACACAAATGCACAAAAGACTTTCATTTCCAAGTTAGTGTGGCAGTTGTGAGAGTGGATTGTGGAGCCAGCTGCCTCTCCTCCTTCCTAGCTGTGGGAACTCAGGCAAGTCATGTAACTTCACTGGGCCTCCGTTTCCACGTCCTTGGAGGTGGAGATAGTAAATTATACAGTCCTGTGCACATCAGAGTGCCTTAGTATGGGCTCCAGGAGTCAGTACCTCCGACGTTCACAGTGTGTGGCATCCAGGGTGTGTAACTATGGGCCATGATTGCCATTGTGGCACGTGGACACACACAGATGTACATGTTTACATAGCTAGTGTATGCAGGGGTACATGTACATGCACACAGTGAGTGCACACCCACGACAAAGCCCCCATCTCTGTGCCAGCACACGTGTAAATCTACCTCCTCAAGTTTCCTTGTGCGGACATCAACAGCCAAGGGAATAGCGGCAGGTGACCCTAAGCACCAATACTCTGGGGCACAGAAACTGGGCAAGTGGCTGTAGGGAGTAAGGCGCATGCGCGTCCACCCACGTGACCATGTGCCTTCTTGGTGCACCTGCGCCTATATGGGGGGCGGTGGTAAGCGCATGTGTGGATACGCGGTTTGAGACCGACACATGTTGCATTTTCCTTCGAGGTGAGGATGGATGTGGCTGTGTTTTTCTCCCTGAACCACTGTGATGTAAAGAAATCTCAGCTCTAGAAAACAAAGATCAATCAGGAGGAAAAATAAAAAAATTAAAAAGGTGCTTAAGGCTTAAACCTCCTACCACAGGCCCCCAGGGAGTGCCAAAGCCACGGTTCAGGAAAGCGGAACATGATTAAGATTAAAGTCAGGAGCCCAGGGGATGGGGGTGGGTGTCAAGCCAGTCAAGGGCTTTCCTGGTTTCCCAGAAAGAAGGCTGTCCCCGAGCTAGCCACGCCCCCTTGGAAAATACTAGAAAGCCTGTGTGGGCCTCAGCCACCCCCCACCAATGGAGAAAATGAGTCTTCCTGGGAGAAAAACAAACCCTTGCCTGTCCCAGGCTGCCTGGGGTGTTGCCCTGAAGGAAGACCTCCCCCTCCCCCTTCTCCTCCCTACCCAGGAGGGCATCTGAGCCTTAAACTATCCCACGTGGCAAGGAGGGAAACATCTCGACATGAAGAAGACTCCTCCTGTTCATTAAGAGCTTTTTTGTTTTCAAAGCATCCCCTCATGAATCTGCTCCACAGCCCTCTGTGGTCCAGCACCCCTCAGTCCCTCCTTTGAGATCACACAACCTGTCATTGGTAAAGCTAAGACTCCACCCCTTGGCCACCTCCCCTTTGCCTGACTCTACCTCTTGCAGCATTTTCTTCATATCACAGCATGGCCCAAAGACCCGAAGATGCGACCCCCAAATGTGGAGGCTGTTGAGCTGAAGGCAATTAAGAAGCAGCAGTTACAGGAAAGCTCACTGCCCTCCCCCTTCTTGCCTAAAATCAGAACACAAATTTGCAAAGACTGAAAGTACCCTGCCCCCTTCTACCAAGGAGGACAGAGGTTCAGGACTAGAGACTTTAGACCCTATCATCTGGAGATGGCACCAGAGGAACAGACGGCAGGCTTCACTAACTGGCCATTATCTGCTAGTTACTGCCTTCCCCCAAGTTGCCACCCCTAGAGACTCAAAGTTCTTTTCCTTTGTCTTGCCACTTCTCTAGAAAGTGACTGCTGTTTGTAGAAGATGCTGTAGAAGCTGGAATTCAAAACCAGCTCTTTGAGAACTACCCATCCCCTGGGTGTCCCCCATTTATACATGACATGTATATGTTAATAAATTTCTGTTTGTTTTTCTTTTGCTGATCTGTCTTTTGTAACAGGAGTCCTTCAACCTACAGGGGTTGAAGAAAAACTCTTACAAAGCCCAACAACAGGAAGGCTAGTAATAAAATAACATGGAGCCTATCCAGGGAGAGAACTGGGACAAAACCACATGGCCTGGAGCAGAGGCTGGTTTGTGTAGTTTTTAGTCAAAGGGTCACAGATAAAAGGGGGATTCAACTGGTCTGGGGGTGGGGGTGGAGCAAAAACACTCTGCAGTGGGTAGGGAGCTTTCCCTGGGGGCCTTAAAGGATGAGAAGGGTTTGGATAAACTGTGTGGCATGTGGACATTCCAGACAGAGAGACACCATGAGGAAAGTAGTGACCAGAGGAATTTGGTGGGTTGGTCATGGAGGTTGAGGGCTGGATGCAAGTTGGCCTGGATGGATGAACAGGAGATAAGTGAGGTGGGGTGGACCAGATGGCCAGGATCATGAATAGGAGGCCCAAGCGAGATAATTCTGAGTTCTCTGTCATGTCCAGGCCCAACGTGGTACAGGACATAATACTGCAGATACTTAATAACTTTGTAAATAGACGGATGGCTGGGTGGTTGGGTGGGTGGATGGATGGATGAGTAGCTGGGTAGGTAGGTGGATGGGTGGGTAGATGAATGGGTGGGTGGATCAGTGGGTGGGGGGGTGGATGGATGGATGAATGGGTAGATGGATGGATGTGTAGAAGGATAGGTGGATGCACAGATGGATAAATGAATAGCATGGAGTGGAAGAATGGAGTGTGATAGCTAGGACTCTGGGCTAGAATCTAGCAGTCTGAAGTTCAGGTCTCTAACCAGAGGGACACCTCTGGCCCTCAATTTCCCCATCTGTAAATCCCAGGTGATTCTCAAGCATTCTTCACACACGACAGATTGTGATTTTGTAGACAGAAAAAGGGGCACAGGCAAGAAAGCCTACTCCAGCAAGTAGACCCAGGGGAACAGGGACTGTGCCCTACGGGTTAAGAAAACCACCCCCCAAAGAGAAGGGAAGAAGAGCCCAGGCCTGGGGTCAGAAGAGCTGGGCTTAAGTTGGCACTGCCACTTACCTGATGTCATTTCCCCTTCCTGGACCACCATCTCAGTGGAGCGCTCTAAAGGATTCTGTGAGATTTTATAAAGAGAGGACCCCAGCCTCACATACACCTGCCACCTTCCCCCACTTAGGATGTTAAAGCAACTGGGGAAAAGCACTTATTCTCAGCTCCTGGAATTACCCTTCACTTTCCTGGCAGATAAATGGGGCAAAACAGAAGATGTAGTTGCATTGAAATGTAGTGAGGCAGGTGGAAGTCTATAAGATTTAAATATGCTTTTTGGCTGCTTTTGAATATTCATTTGCCCAAGGCAGAGAATGGGGCAGCCAGATCTATGGGCCTAAAGGGAGGTTATTTAAGGTTAGAGGGGAAAGGAGGCACAAAAACAGGGTGGGCAGGAATCCCTGTCACTGGATTTTCAGGAGCTAATTGCAATTCACCACCAGCTCAAATGTCACAGGCTCAGAGTAAATTCTGCGAGTTGATACACCTCATGGTTACTGTTGCCATAGCAACTGCCTCCCTGTAACCATGAGTACCAGAAGATCACAGCCGACAAGACAAGTCCAAGAAGGTGAATGCTGGGGAGCGAGCCCAGGACGAGGCCTCTGAGTTCTAAAATGTGTCCCAGAATGCTAGAACACACCGTGGGCTTCTCAAACATTCTTGAGAATTCTGAAACAGAGCCCAGAGTTCCAGAACAAGCCTGGAATTCCCGAATCTGTCCTTGAATTCCGGAATACCTTTCCCAAGGTCCAAAACACACACCAGATATGGAAAGAGTACCCTCCATGCAGGCAGCCTCAGTTTACTCTCCAAGTATGTACTCACAAACCCTAAGACACGTCTTTAGACAGCTAGGACATGGCCTTAAATTCTTTCCCTCTCCAGTTGTTTTTTCCTGGGAGTTGTTTCTGTCACTACAAGGATTATGGCACACTCGGGGCTTATATTGGAGAAGGCAGTCAGGAGGGTGACCTGTGGGGTTGAGCAGGGGAAGGCCAGGTCTGCATACCTTAGGAAATACACACCTTCATGGACGTGCCCTGTCACATGACAGGCTATATAGGCAAAGGGGACACTCCTGGCCCCAGCATTCCCAGGATGTTCCAGGCTGTGCCTGTTCTCTGCAGTGGGGATGAGTCGTCACTGAGTCATTCCCACTCTCTGCCAAGGCCTCTGTATGACCATCAGGACATCAATCCTGGGGCCCTCAGAAAGGGGAGAAATTGGAGAGCTGCCCACCCCCAAATCTCCTCTTTGCCCAGGCAGCCTGGGGTGGGGTTGTGAATCCTCACACTCCCAAGCTGGGGCTAGGAGAGCTTTCTGCCCACAAGGATGGCCCGCCCTGCCATCCCTGCCGCCGCAGTCGCCCAAACAATGCCTAAACAAGGGCATCATCCACTAAGCTGGGCACAAACCTCAGCTTTATCTCAGACTCTTCTCTCTTCCCTCCCCCACACTAAGTCACTGGTCAATCGGCTCCATCCTGTTTCTTTCTCTCCTGACTCCCATCCCTCCTGCCATACCCACTGCCTTGGCCCAGGCCTCCATGTTGCTCAGCCTCTTCCCACATCTTCCTGCTTCTACTCCTGCCTCTCCATCTTACTGCCCAAATGCAAGGCCCTGAGGACTTCGCTGCCCTGCCCAAAGTGGCAGTGCCCACCTCCATATGTTACAAATGAGGCACAATCATTTACTTACTTTAGCATTCAAGGCCCCCCAGTAACTGGCCCTGTCCAACAGCTATCTGGCTTAGCCCCCAATACCTCCTCTCCCAGATCTTTGCCTCTCCTCACGATCTCTAAATCTCCAAGCCAGTTTAAGGGCTACCTCTTTGGAGCTCACCGAAGCCATTACTGACCTTGCCCTTCTCCGAAACGCCAGCACTTCCTGGCTGTAGCTTAGCTATGGACTAGCAGAGCTACAAAGAGTCTCAAAGGTAATCAAGGCCAGGAGGGTTCAAACTTGGCTTTGTGAAACCCCAGTGGGGGGGAGGCAGTGCTCAAAGACTGTAGGAGGAGGGAGGACCTGGGGTGGTCCAGCCAGTGGGTGTACAGCCCTCCATATCTACTATGGCCCGGAGCAGTCTCGCCTTGCTCTGTCTCGGATCGACCTTCAGTTTTACCTTCACTGTTACAAACAGAACCAGGAACACGGAGGCAAAACCTCCTACCCTCATGATGCTTGCCAGCTAGTGGTAAAAACAGACAAGTGGTCAACCAACAAAGACATGAGAAATATCATAAAACAGTAAGTGCTGAGGACACAGTAGAACAGTGACTGGACACGGGAAGCTGAGGGTGTCATGGGGCAGGCTGGCCAGGGAAGGCTTTCTGAAGACTTAACACCAAGCTGACCTCTGAAGGCAAGACAAGAGCTCTGTGTGCAGAGCTTTCTAGGGGAAGGCAATTCAGGCAAAGAGAAAGGCTAGTGCAAAGGTCCTGGGGTAGAAAAACAAGCCTGCCATCTTAGGAAAGGAACGGGGAGCAGTGACAGAGCTTGCCAAAGTGAGGCTTCTGCAGCCAGTTCCACTTGGGGAAATGGGATTTTGCCGTTAAAAAAGAAAAAATATATATATACACATAGAGAAAGAGAGAGACATATAGATGTAACCCATTGACCTGGTTGAATTCTGCCACTTTGCAGAAGAAAAACTAAGCTCCAGCCTGCCCAGGGATTGCCCAACATCCAACTGAGAGCTGCAGGCCTGGCCAGGACCAGTGCCCAGGTCTCAGGACACTTCCCTGGGCACCATCTGTCAGCCCTCGTGGGCAGGTCACCCAGAACACATGTCTCTGACCTCAGCTTTGCCCCGTCATCTGTGGCCCTGCTCTTGGCCCCAACCTGCCCCACCCTGAGCACAGGTGAGAGGCCTGAATGAGGTAATGTCTCCCAGGCCGGCCGAGCTCCAGGGAGCAAGCAGCCAAATAAAAGGCTTTATTGGATTTTGTGAAGTGTGCCCCTGTGGCTGAGGGCTTGCTGGCACCAGGCAGCATCACAGAAGGGAAAAAAGAAAAGCAGATGATTAAAAGGCATTTCATTTCCAGAGTGAAAGCTGACATGCACGAATCCTGAGCGCTTCCCTCCCTGCTCACCCCAGCCTCTGTCTGTGGTCTAGCTGCTCTGGCCAGGGTCACAGCTCACATGGTGGCACAGGCCCTCCTAGGCAGCCATCTGGCGGCACCTGGCCTTGGAATGGAGAACCTGGAAGGGAGGAAATGAAGAGCCACCTGAGAGGTCACGTAGTCCAACGCTCAGAATTCACCTGGTCCAAGTCTCAGGGTGTGATCTGAACTCGGTCGCCTCTTCCATATAAGACAGCAGGCCCCAGACCGGGAGAAGGCAGCTCAGGTTCAGCCAGAGGAGGGAGCCCCTGGGCTGGGTTCACGCCCCAGCTCTGCAGCCTTGGGCAAGTCACCAAGCTTCTACGTCCCTCAGTTTCCCCTGCTACAAAAGAACAGAAATGACCATTATGATGATGAAATGAGGCGTTTTGGTGCAAAGCGCCTGGCACAGGGAAGGCACCAACCAAACACTGTTTTCTGGAGGCATCTGGAGCCCCAGTTTTCTGTGTGACCTCCACTGGGTGGGGGCATCTGTTTCCCCCACACACACACCACCAGGCTCATCACAGGTTCCCCAGAGCCTTTGATCACAGCAAACTGTTTGTGTATAATAATTACATTAAATTGCATAATATTTTCACTGTTTTCCCCAAGAGCATCATCTGATTTTTCTCTGTTCATCCCTTTTAGATCAGTCAGGCCACTAAGATACTTGTGTGTAAACAGATGCTGTTTCCCCGCCATGATTAAGGGTGTGTGTGTGTGTGTCTGTGGGGTGTGTAGGATCAATTCTGTTAAATCGATGCTCCCAAGGCTGAGGTGACCCCGCCTGTCTGTGCTGCCCTGGAGCGAGCACCTGTGGAGATTATCAAGCACCATAAGGAAACAAGACTATTTGTACATTTCTTTGGAGGGGAATCATTCACTCACTCCTCTCTCTTTTTGCTGTTTTTTCTAACAAACGTCTTTTGAGCACTTCACGTGTGCAAGGCCACGTGTTAAATATATTTTGTTCATAGGAGCAAACAAAACAGACCTACTTTCTTTCCTGCTGGAGTTCACATCTCAGGGCTGAGGGATTGGATGGTTAAGTGGATCTATAATCTGTCAAATGACCCAATTCAAAGGATGCTGATAAATAAGCCCATGTTGGCCCAAGGAAGTATCTCATGGCAGGGCCATGGGTCTGCTCCTCAAGGCCACGACGGAGGAATCCTAGATACAGGGCCAGTTCAGGGCATTCATGAATATATGTTTACAGGGCACTTACTCTGTCAGGCATGGGGTGGGAGGGCGAACACAGCTATGAACAAGTAAGACCAAAATATCTGTCCTCATGGGCCTCACATTCTAGTGAAGGAAGACAGACAATCAACCAAGAAATAAATAAGACAAAGAAAAAAAATGTCAGAAGCTGGGAGGTGCTGTGGAATAAAGTGGGGGCCAGGGAGTGCTGAGAGGCAGGGGCTGAAATTTTATTGTTTTTATTTTTTTGAGACAGAGTCTTACTCTGTTGCCCTGGGGTTGAATGCCATGGTGTCATCAGAGCTCACAGCAACCTCAAACTTTTGGGCTCAAGTGATCCTCTTGCCTCAGTTTCCCAAGCAACTGTGACTACAGGCAGCCACATCACCCAGCTAGTTGTTCTATTTTTAGTAGAGATGGGGTCTCACTCTTGTTCACGCTGGTCTTGAACTCCTAAGCTCAAGCAATCCACCTGGCTCAGCCGACCGGAGTGTTAAGATTATAGGCGCCAGCCTCCGCACCCATCCAGGGGCTAAAATTTTAAAGAAAGTGATCAAAAAAGGCCTCACTAAGATGTTTCAGCAAAGGCCCAAAGGACCACATAGGTGACACAGAGCATTCAGAACCAAGGGAAACACATGCAAAGGCCCTGAGGTGGGCATGTGCCTGACACATCCATGGCTCTGCAAGGAGGCCAGTGTGGCTGGAGAGAGCAACCAAGGGGAGGACATGAGGTCAGAGGGGAAGCAAAGAGGAGCCACTGCAGGAATCCAGGTGGCAGCGACAGTGCTTAGACCAAGGCAGACATACAGCCCAAAGGTTAAAACATGGGCCCTCCAGCCAGGTTGCTGGGATCAAGACCCACTCCTCAATTTCTTCATCTGTGAAATGGACGCAATAAGAGTCATCTTCCTCCTAAGGTGGTTGTCGGGGTTAAATACCTCTAACATTATTTGGTACATATTAAGCACTTACATGAAAGCTCTGGCTTTACAGAGGAGAGACAGGGCAAACACGAGTACTCTTGGGCACTGTCTCCAGTGATGTCCCGTGACGTCGTGCACTTCCTAGATGCATGGGAAGGTACTTTACCTCTGCAGTGCACTTTCCATAAACCCATAAGCCCAGTCTAGTCACGAGTAAAACAGACAAATCCACACTGGGGGACATTCTACAAAATACCTGGTCAATATTCCTCAAAGCTGTCAAGCAAACTAAGGTCACAGACCAGGGGACACGAAGGAAACATAATGACTCAATGTGATGTGCGATCCTGGACTGGAGCCTCAAACAGAAAAGGGCATGAGTAGAAAAAGCCGGAAAGTTCAAATAAAGTCTGAGTTTCGTTCATGGTTATGTACCAAGGTTGGTTTCTTAGTTTGGACAAATAGACCAAGGTCATGGAAGATGCCAACAACAGAGGAAGCTGGGGGTGGGGGAGTGGGTATTAGCTTGCATTGAACTCCCCAAGGGCCAGACTGTTTTCATATTCACTCAACAAATATGTAAAGGGTGATCAGGCCAACCTCACTCAATCTACAGAACTCCGCAGGGAGAAAGAACTGAGCAGGAACGTAAGGAGTGGGAAGGAGGCATTTTCTATAACCGAGGATATTATCCATCCCTGAGAAGGATGGCTTCTCGCCATGTGAAGGACTCGGACAGAGGCTGGGGAACACTTCGCCTCAGAGATCAGATTCTACCATCCAAAAAGCAGGCTGAAAATGACCCTGGGCCTTCTAGTCCACACCAGAACATCAGAATCTCTAGTACAGCAGTTCTCAACCTGTGGGTCATGACCCCTTTTTAACAATGAAAATACATTGCGGGCTCGGCGCCTGTGGCTCAATTGGCTAAGGAGCCAGCCAGGTACACCTAAGGTGGCGGGTTCGAATCCCCAGCCTGGGCCCGCCAAACAACAATGATGGCTGCAACCAAAAAATGGCCGGGCGTTGTGGCGGGCGCCTGTGATCCCAGCTACTTGGGAGGCGGAGGCAGGAGACTCGCTTGAGCCCAGGAGTTGGAGGTTGCTA
>CAUYQV010125722.1:0-27420 GCA_963574575.1 Galagoides demidoff
GAGCCTTCTCTATGGTTCAAAGTCACCAAAAGCCTTCCTTTAACAATCCAAGGTGCCACTAATCTCCTACAGTTAGCTCGTTGTTTAAGGAGATGGATAATAATTTATTCCCGTGTCCCAGTATACCCATGGTATGAGAGAGAGAAAGTACCCTCCAGGACATCCTTAGCTTTTTTTTTTTTGATCTTAACAGAGTCATTGTGATGTGACTATCCCAAGTACAATTCCCTAAATCAATGAACTTCTAGAAGGGATGATCTGAGACAAACCGCAAAGGAAAATTCTGGGAAGAGGGCGAATACACAAGCGATGTCTGCATTTCCTTCTAAATTTAGACTTTTTAGTATATTTTCACTTAGATTCTCCACAAATACTACTTCTATAAATCTCTTTCAAGCTCCAAATCTTGGCGCTAGAATATTCCCTTTTGAGAGTCTTTTTTGGTTACCATGAAGAGAGTTTTGTGCCTTATTGACACAAATATCTCAAATGTCTGCATCAGCTTGCTGTGATGAGAAGTAAACCCGAGTGACCCCACTTGCAGTCCTTGCAAATATCTTTGAAACCAGCAGAGGTTTCTACAGTTCAAGGTTTCTCCACTATCCCTGGAAATATAAAATGCCTGTCTTACCTCGTAGGCCAGGAGAAAGGCACTCAGCCCGCATCTATGTGGTCCATACCCATTGATAGAGTCAAAGAGGCTTCTTGGCTCAGGGCACAGCAATGCTTGTTTCGTTTACAGAACTCTGGAATCGATTATGGAGACATTTCTTCCAGAACGGCCCTCCGGGAGAAGCTGAAATGTAAAAGTTTTGACTGGTACCTGAAAAATGTTTATCCACTCCTGACACCAATCCGCAGCATCATGGGCTATGGGACAGTATGTATTATGAAATTGCATTTTAGATTTCAAATGCTTGACTACAAAAGACAAGGAAACCCGAGTCACAGGACTGCCTAGCTGAGGGTTTCCAGAACCTGCCAGACCCAAGACTCCTCTTCTCCCACCCTCCTTCCCTGCTCTCTGCCCTTGGACCCTCTGCTTCCTTTCATCTCCTGCTTCCCAGCTCCGGCCTTTCTTCCTTCACTCTGCTTTTAGTCTCTGCAAACTGCAGCCCCTGTCCTGACCCTCGCCATTGGTTAACCAATCTGAGTGTCTGGCTTTGCCCACCAGAGCTCTGCAGGGGCGCCCCTTCCCTGTAAGTGAGATAATGAGTTGCGGTGTGGGGTTCCCAGGAGGTGGGCACCAAAGTGGCCTCACTTCAGCATTTGTCTGTCTCCCAGTGCTTAGAAAAGACTTGCCATGGTACCAGTCTCTGCTCCACGTGGCTGGGAGTTCCTGGCTGCCGTGGTGTACTGGGGAAAACGCAGGCCCTGGGGAGGCACGGGGCCCTCTCTCTCTGGCTCTTTCCAACAGCGATGTGTGTGTTTTCCCTTCAGATGAAAAACTCATTGGATAAAAATGTCTGCCTTGATGTGGGACCTGTTCCAGGCAACACCCCCATCATGTATAACTGTCACGCGTTCAGTGCACAGGTACCTTCCACGTTCTTCCCTGTCCTGACAGGCCGAGTCTCTGATGGCTCAGCCCCTGGTACCCTTTGCCAGATTCTTACTCGGTGTTAGATGATGGGGAGGCAGGAGCTCAGCAGCCTGAGTGACGGAGAAGCATGAAACCCAGACAGTGCGGGTCACTGAGCACTTCCTCGTTTGTTCTAGAGTCATGGGGAGATAGTTCTGGTTCAGGTACGGGAGGGATAGTGGAAGCTCATGCTCTGTAGCATTCATTCGCTGTGGTAATGTTTTTGACATTCACCTCCCATCCCTTCTACTTTTCCCTCTATGCCCCACAAAGTGGATGGGAAGCCACCTGTGCTTCTCCTGTAGAGAAGACAGAGGCTGAACAGAAGTTCCTCCAAGGGTGGAAAAGCTCTGGCCCCAAGTGGAGGCCACAGCCAGGGCACTTATTTGTTACTGAGAATATTCATACCTATTGTCTTACCTTGCTGCCCTTACGGGCACCTTTTGAGTTATGGACGATAAATATCATTTCCACGTAGATGAAAACCTGGGACATATAAACAATCTCCTTGTCCAAGCTCACTGAGCAAGGTAGAGGAGGCAGATCAGGACCTTGAAAAGTTTCCTGGCTGGGCGTGGTGGCTCACACCTGTAATCCTAGTGCTCTGAAGGCCAAGAGAGGTGGATTGCTTGAGCTCAGGAGTTTGAGACCAGCCTGAGTAAAAGGAGGGCCCCATCTCTAAAAATAGCTGGGCGTTGTAGTGGGTGCCTATAGTCCCAGCTACTCGAGAGGCTGAGGCAAGAGGATGGCTCAAACCCAGGAGTTTGAGGTTGCTGTGAGCTATGAGGCCATGGTACTATACCCAGGGTGATAGAGTGAGACTTTGTATCAAAAAACAAAAACAAAACAAACAAAAAAGATAAAAAGGAAAGAAAAGAAGAGGTTTACTTACCACAGTCCCATAGCTGGGACTAACAGTGACAGCTTTTTTTTTTTTTTTTTTTTTTTTTTGAGACAGTTTCAAGCTGTTGCGCTGGATAGCGTACAGGCATCACACCTCACAGCAACCTCAAACTCCTGGGCTTAAGCCATTCACTTGCCTCAGCCTTCCAAATAGCTGGCACTACAGGTGCCCACCACAATGCCGGCTATTTTTTTTGTTGCAGTTGTCCTTGTTGTTTTGGCTGGCCCAGGCCCGGTTTGAACCGCCAGCCTTGATGGTATGTGGCTGGCATCCTACCCACTGCCTTACAGGCACCACCAACAGTGACAAC
This sequence comes from Galagoides demidoff, assembly GCA_963574575.1. Classification (NCBI taxonomy): domain Eukaryota; kingdom Metazoa; phylum Chordata; class Mammalia; order Primates; family Galagidae; genus Galagoides; species Galagoides demidoff. Next base: position 2,797 of record CAUYQV010125722.1, read on the forward strand.
TTTTGAAGTTCACTTGTGTTTTGATTTCAAAGACAAGCTCCCTCATCCGTGCAAGCCTTCTGTTATAGTCCTTGTAGGGAAGCAAGCAGGCTAAGTGCCTTCTGCTGTCTTCCCTGGAATCAGCGGGGAGGTGTGGGGAGTGGGAAGCAGAGGTGACTCCTTGCTACCTAGGACAGTTCCTCCTGTGTGACTGAGTATCTCAGGAACCCAAGAGTGGTCTTTGTGACCTCTGTAAGGCCAAATCCCCTCCCCTTCTCCACCTCTCAACCCTGACTGTGCCCGTGGCTGGTTCCTTGCTCTCTTTTAGTATGCCTACTATCTCCTGACTGGGGAGCTCTACATGGGACCACTGATTGCAGAGGCAAACGCTGACGATCGCTGCCTGACAGACCCTGGTAGCGGGGAGAAGCCCTCTCTAGAGCCTTGTTCCAAGGCAGTGAAAAAGGGACTGCACATATACTGGGATTTTAAACCGGTGAGTTGCACATTTTTTAAAGGAGAAAGTATCTTCCCAAATACGATGAGAGGTTCAGACTTGATTTGACAGTTTTCAGGAAAATTAATTTTTGTGGCAGCATGTAGGGAACAGACCAGGAAAAGGCAACTGGGTATGAAACAGTCTCTGAATAAGGTTAGAAAGAAGAAATACTGGAGTCTGTTATAGGTTAATAGTTGAGAGTTGGGGCTTGACAACTTGAATGATAGGTGACTGAACATGACTTCACTGAGGATTAAGGAGAGATTAAGATAGTCGATAGTTTTCTTGTGAAGTTCTATTTGGTTTTCAGTGAATCTGCGTAAGATAAGATGAACGGGTCATAAAAGGGGTTAGAAGAAATAGTCAATGTTGTGGCCAGACATGGTGGCTCACGCCTGTGATCCTAACACTCTGGGAGGCCGAGGCGCGTGGATTGCCTGAGCTCATGGGTTCAAGACCAACCTGAGCCAGAGTGAGACCTCATCTCTAAAAATAGCCAGGCATTGTGGCGGGTGCCTGTAGGCCCAGCTACTAGGGAGGCTGAGACAAGAAAATCACTTGAGCCCAGGACTTTGAGATCACTGTAAGCTGTGACACCACAGCATTCTACTTAGGGTAACAAAGTGAGACTCTGTTTAAAAAAATAGTCAATGTTGTATCTTCTCAGCTTGGGGAGATGAGTGATTATATCTCTTCCTTGGTTTGCATCGGTGGAGATAAACTTGTGATTGCTATTTAGAAGATGATTGAGTCTATAGTTTTAAGGTTATAACTGACATTCACTCTTTTTATAAAGACTGTACGTCTTAAGGTATTCTTTAGGGTTGAAGGAAATAAGAACTATTTTACCTACAAATACATTTATTTGACATATTTTGAGATGGCTGCCAGCAAACAGGAATAATGCTGTGAGGCTGTGTAGGTGGGAAGGCTAGGGATTGGTTTGTAGAGAATCTCTGTGAAATACAGCCAGGCCCTGCCTGTTTTATCTGGGACAGGCTTGCTGAGAGTGACATTCTTAAAGGCCTGAAGAAAAATATTTCCCTGAGGGCTGTGATGGTGAGGTGTACCTGCATAAGGAGACCACCTTGCCAGGAGAATGGGTTTCCTTTCTCCCTCCCTCCCATAACCTGTTCACCCAAACCTCCATGTAGCCATTTTCTAAACCCCTTCACTTCTTAAAAGAGGACTCCTGTGCTTCACTGGGGAAGGCAGTGGCTGTGCTTGTGTGACTCAGTTCTTGGGCTCAGTTCTTCCTTTGTGGCATAATGAATATTGGGTCCCTGCGATTTTTAATTTGCATTTGACATTCTGAAATCCTAGCTCACTCACATTTAGCGAGCTCCTTCCCCTCTCTGAAGCTCAGTTTCCTCATTTACAAAATGGAGATAATAACATCTCCTTTATGGGCCTGTTGGTTGGGGGTATGATGGGAGTCTGTGCGTGTAAGCATGGAGCCTGGTGCCTGGCACAGAGGAGCCTTTGCTACATGTCAGCCTCGTGGTTCGCGTTAGTATTAATGGTCTGCAGAGAGTGTGGTGCACTGGGCTGAAATCTGATAGGGTCTCATATAAAAGTCCTGCCTTTAAATTCAACAAGTGACCAAGAACAGGGTACAGGGCATCTGGCAGAATGTATGTCACAAGGACACGAAGGACTTGGCTGACCACAGTCTACATGTGAATTTACGTAAATAGGGCTGCTCCAATAGTTTGAGTGTTCTCAGGCTTCTTTGGTAGGCTTGGGATGTCCTGATGGAGGGCAGCACAGCTCTGTCTGTGACTGTGTCCCTGACACTGGTACTGTGTTAGGTTCAGGTGCCACTTTTTAAGAGACATGGACATTCTAGCTCAACAGTTCCTAACGTTTTAAAGCTAATGACTGCCTTGGGAATTTGCCACTAGCTGTGGACTCTCTCTCCAGGAAAACATACATATGTATTATGTGCAAAATCTTGCTTATGATTTCAGAAGGTTTTTGCGTGCTAGGTTAGCCTCCCTGAACCAGACAGTATTGATGAGAAGAAGGAAGAGGGTAACATCTTCCCAGCCCCTGTCTCCTTGCTTTAAGCTCCAGTGATACGAACTACGTGCGATTCAATGAGAGGCCATGCTCCTTCTTACCCGAGGCCCCTTGGCAGGCCGGTGCTATCCCCTCCTCCTACCTCTTCACCAGGCCAACTACAAAGCATTCCTCTGGCCTTAGACACTGCCTCCAGGAAGCCCTCCACTCGCCCACCACCTCTTGCAATTGCCTGCTCCCTGGCTTCTTTCTATCACTGGGCTGCGAGTGGGAGGGCAGGGCCTGGGTGTGCTCTTTGTTTTCTCTAGCGCCACACCTGTAGCTCTCAAGGAGTGGTTGCAGAAGAAAGACTGGCAGACCCAGAGGTACCCTACGGGCTTGGAGAGGTGAACCTGGAGGTGGTGTCATGGGGAATAGAGCTGAGACCCGTGTCAGGAGTCAGAGTTTGACTTCATGCAAGGAGCGGGGGGAGGACTTTCTACCAGCTTCACAGCTTCAGCTGTCCTACAGGAGAATGGGCTGTACCGTGGCCTGCTAGTGAGTTCTCTGTCAATGGGAGTCATTCAGCAGAGCACTGTTGGGATCTGGCAGGCCTCGTGTATTAAATGTGAGGTTTTGATGTCCTTTGTGTGGGAAAAAATACTACTACTAGTTTACTTTGTTTTAAAAAATTAATATTTACTTTAAGTCATAAATTGAAAAAAACTTTTGTTTTTCTTTAAGTTTTTAAGTTCTGCTTATAAATCTTATTATTTTCTCTCAAAGCCCAGCAAATTTTGACAATCACTTTTATAGAGGATTTTTACAATTGAATGGATTAAATTCCCTTCAGCATTATGGGTGGCATTTATAAATTTAATACATTAAATTTTCTTTCTTGAGAATATCAGTTATCTGACTTTAAATTTAATAATCCTTTTTTTTTTCCTTTTCCAAGACAGAGTCTCACTATGTCACCCTTGGTAGAGTGCTGTGGCATCACTGCTCATAGCCACCTCAAAGTGTTGGGCTTAAGCGATTCTCTTGCCTCAGCCTCCCAATTAGCTGAGACTATAGGCGCCAGCCACAATGCCTGGATATTTTTTTGTTATAATTGTCATTATTGTTTGGCAGGCCTGGGCTGGTGTATGTGTATGTGGCTGGTGCCCTAGCCACTGAACTACAGGCACTGAGACCAAATTTAGTAATTCTTAGTTTCACATAACTGTTTCAAAAGTGTTCGCAAATTCAGTAAAATGTCAACATAAAGTCACAAATTTAATTACTCGATCAAACATTTTAAAATTGGTATCATAAATTTAAGCTGTAAGATGTAACTTTTCTTAAACACAATAAGTACTTAAAAATAGTAAATACACATAGAATCTTTAGCAAATACCATGTGTTTGATCTCTTTAACATCTATATGTTATCCTAGATCTCCTGGGAATTAAATATGCTACTTATTCTTTTTTTTTTTTTTGGAGATAGTCTTAAGCTGTCGCCCTAGGTAGAGTGCTGTGGCATCCTAGCTCACAGCAACCTCAAACTCTTGGGCTTAAATGATTCTCTTGCCTCAGCCTCCCAAGTAGCTGGGACTATAGGTGGTCACCATGATGCCTGGCTATTTTTTATTGTTGTTGTTTGTTTGGTTGGTTGTAGTTGTTTGGCAGGTCTGGTCTGGATTCAAACCCACCAGCTCCGGTGTATCTGGCTGATACCATAGCTGTTGATCTACAGGTGTCGAGTCTATGCTACTTATTCTAAAGAAATAATTATGCATTCCAAACATTTTGAAGGTTGCCTTGCAAAGAGAATTTTGCAAGATTGCCTTCTCAGCTGATAGGCTGCTGCTTGAAGACTGATTTGGGCTAGGTGTGAGATGTGGACTGCAGGACATCTAGGGAAATTTCACCTACCATGTGGATGTCCAGGCTGAGTCCCTTCTTATGGCCACCATATCAAGAACTCTAAAAGTTAAAGAGGAAAGTCAGCATATAGGCTCGGCACTAGTAGCTCAGTGGTTACGGCGCCAGCCACATACACTGAGGCAAGCAGGTTTGAACCCGGTCCAGGCCTGCTAAACAACAGTGACAACTATAATTTAAAAAGTAGCCAGGCATTGTGGTGGGCACCTGTAGTCCCAGCTACTTGGGAGACTGAGGCAAGAGAATCTCTTAAGATCAAGAGTTTAAGCTTGCTGTGAGCTGGGATGCCACATCACTCTACCAGGGTGACATAGTGAGATTCTGCCTCAAAAAAAAAAAAAAAAAGTCAGCATGTAGTTCATGGTATATTACCTGATGTTAAGCTGGTATTGAATTGATTTATTCTACCTAATCCTTTCTTATCTATCTGTTAGGACCAAAATTTTTTCAGATATGAGAAATGATATGTGATCCAACATTGGGGCCCTCTTTTGCTCTATTTACTTTATAAATACAATTTACAAATTTATTCTACTAAAAACTTATAAAAGATATGTTTCAAAATTGAGAAGGAGATGAGAGTAAATAATCTCTTTATTTTCTTCCAATCCCCTGATTCTGTGGTTTTGGGTGATCCAGAGTGAACCTGAGGATGTCATGACCTCTGGGGACTGCAAGACAGCCAGCACCAGGGACTGGAGAGGGAACCCTGTGCCGAGAGAAAGGCATTTTGAGAAGTGTGGACTTGGAGATGAGGAGCACAGCGTTGAGAGGAGTGAAGCCGCTGAAATAAAAGGGAATTTGGGGAAGGTTATCTTCCAGATGGAGTGATAGCTCACAAAACAAAGGCTCTCCAGAGGAAGTAGAGAGAAGGAGAATGCTTGTGGTCAGCCTTCAACAGTTCAGAGGAAGCGGCAGGGAGAGGGGCTCATACCCATTCTTGGGGTCATGGAAGGTGGCCCAGTTCCAGAAGCAACTTGCCCATATTTAGGAAAAGCCTGACATTAATCAGAACACAAATTACATATTAGTGCCTTTTTAAGGCACTAATTCTCTTTTCAAACAATATCTTAACTTAAGGAATAGTATAGAATATAAGCCAAGATTAATGTAGAAAATATCTTAATATTGTTCACAGCAAGACATCAGGAAACATGAACTGTCCAACAGTAAAGGAGATTTCGCTCATCCCTTGAACTGAATATTATATAGCCATTCAAATGATATTATGAGAAAATGTATTTCAAAGGATTAAAATGGGACAGAGGAGAATAACTCATTTCAATTCAAGTTGGGGGGAGGGGGAATGAAGTGGGGAAGAAAGAGGAGGAGAGATTAGGGTGCTCCCACTTCATAAGCACAATGTAGGGGTATATGGCACAACTTTTGGGTGGGACACAACTATAAGAGGGACTCTACCTAAGAAACTCAAATATTGTGACCTGGTTGTTTACATCCTCACATTAACCTGAAATTAAAAAAAAATTAGATAATATACATATATTTTTTGACACAGGGTCTTACTTTGTCACCCTTAGTAGAGTACTGTGACATTACAGCTCACAGTAACCTCCAACTCTTGGGCTTAAGTGATTCTCTTGCCTTAGCCTTCCAAGTAACTGGGACTACAGGCACCTACTACATCGCATGGCTATTTTTGGTTGCAATTGTAATTGTTATTTAGCAGGCCTGGGTCAGTTTCAAACTCTCCAGCCTCCGGTGTATGAGGCTGGCACGGTACACTGTGCTATGGGCACCGAGCCAAAGTAGATAATTTTTAAAAACAGGTAAACAATATTAAAATGGGAAAATACAGATGTACATAGTGTTATATCTGTACAAAGAAGCAAGATGTAAAAACCATATAGACAGTGTTATCCCATTATGAGTGCTTTTAATTTTTTTAGATACATTTTCCAAGTTAAAAAAAATAAGTCTACGTTCCTTTTGTAGAAGTAAAAAAGAAACAAAGACAGAAAAATTTAAAAAACTCTTGACACTCTTGGAGCCTATAGCTCAGCAGCTTGGGTGCCGGCCACATACTCCAGGGCTGGTAGGTTCAAACCCGGCCTGGGCCTGCTAAACAACAATGACCACTACAACAACAACAAAAAGCCGGGTGTTGCAGTGGGCACCTGCTCCCAGCTACTTGGGAGGCTGAGGCAAGAGAATCACGTAAGCCCAAGAGTTGGAGGTTGCTGTGCGCTGTGACTCCAGGGCACTGTAAAAGGGGCGACATGGTGAGACTGTGTCTCAAAAAAAAAAAAAAAAAAACTCTTGATAGGCAACACCCCCAAATAAAAGCAAAAATAAAACTGTGTAAGACCCAGGTGAACACAGTGGAAGATAAACTAGAGGATGTAAGAAATACTGTGATAGCATTTGTAGCACAGAAATGGAGAGAAAATAGAAAATAGGCCATCAGCTTGGTGTAAAAAGTCACAATAAATTATAATGACCAAGAGTTATTGAGCACATATTATGGGCCAGGCATGAGGGTAAACATTACCTAATTTAGTCCTTATCAGTCTGGGTCTTCTAAGAGAGATATCATCAGTGCTGTCTCACCTGTGAAGTAACTAAGGCACTCAGAACTCAAATAATTTGCCCAAGGTCACACAGAGTAGTAAATGCCCAGGATTGAAGCATGGATTTGGAACCGCTGTGTGTTTTTGCTTTGCTGCTTGGGAATTTGATTCTGGAAGGGAGAGAAACACTGAGTGTTAGTCTAAAGGATGGTAAGAGCGAATGTCTGGGTGTTTTTGATGTAATTTTTCATTTTTTTTGGTCCTCTAATATTCTGACATTTGGATATATCTAAAGTAGTAGAAAAGGAGTCTGCCAAGAGAGAGAAAGAAAAGAAGGCTAGTAGATAGGAAGAGCCCCCCAGCCCCGGGGGTGGCAGCACTCAGAGCAGAGAGGGGGCTGCTGGCAGTTGAGACGGGAAGGAGCAGCTCCTTTGAGATGATCAGGGAGGCAGTGTCCTCCAGATTGCCCGTGGCCTTCAGGTGAGGGGCTAGATGGACTGGAAGTGCGGGCCTCTTAACATTGGTTTAAAGTGAACCTCAAGGGTTGGGGACCTAAGGACAGTGTGTGCTGAGAAAGCCTGGAACCATAACCCTGAGGAGGAAGCCAAGCCCTGAGGCCGGGCTGCTGCACTGCATGTGTGAGCCAGGTCTGCCTGGGCAGGGCTGCTGTCCAGAGTGCGCTGTGGTCTGGAAATAGGGGCCCAGAGAGAGGAGCTACTGGGGTGGAGGCGGCTGGGCGGTGAAACTCTGGAGTTGCCCGGAAGACTGATGCTGGATGGGTGCCTGAGGACACAGGGGTAGAGGGGCCAGGAGGAAGGGTAGGCGCCTTTGGGGGAGCTGGGCTGGTGGGGGTAATGTGTGATTAGAAGAGATGAGAGGCAGGGAGGTGGTGCTGAGCAGGGAGCAGAGCCCTGCAGGAGTGAGGGCTGGTGGCAGTCTATCTGAAGGGGGACAACGAGGTCAGGGCTTCTCACCAGACATCAGGGCAGATGTTGTGCACTCTGAGGGGGAGAGCAGAGGGCAGTGGATGAAGGGGACACCACCAGAGCCAGGAATGTAGAGCTCATGAGTGACTCCTGCCCAGGGTGAGGCAGGATGTGGGGAGGGAGAGCGCTGGGAGTGGAGGCCCGGCCAGAGAGGGGGCAGTGTGGACAGATGGCAGGATGGTCAGTTGTTGAGACATGGAGATCAGGAGGAAGGTGCTGGGTGTGGGGCTGGGAGGAGCACACAGGAACCGGGGGAAGGACGACCCTTCCTCCCTGCACCCCCTTCAGAGTGGATTGTGGCGGAGATGAACTGACATTATTACACACGTTTCATGTGCCAGGTACAAGATGCTCAATCAATATTAACCCCTTTTAACTTTAATATTCACCCTAAACCCATTTTGTAGATGAGGAAATTGAGACACGGAGAGATTAGGATATTTGACAAAGGTCACACCGTTTGTGTGTGGAAAGCGGGGATTCAACCCTGGCCCTTATAGAACTAAAGCCCCAAATGTTCCCAGACATAAGCCTGGGGGCAGCCCCCATGACAGAAACAGAGAGTTGCCCCAGAGCAGTGGCGAAAATAGACTGAGACTCCCGACTGTCACTCTGCTTCCTGCCTGCAATAGAGAAGGGAGAGGAACACCAGGAGGGTGACCTGGTCGGTTTCAGTGGCTCAGGTGAGGACGTGGGTCAGAGGGCCAAGTCAAGAAGGCCCACAGCTCTCCAAGATGCCCTAATGTTGTGTGATCAGCACTGACCTGACACTTCCATCCTGGGAGAGCCTGAGGGCATCCCTCGAAGCTGGCGTCCTATCGCTATCTGGTTAGGGCACCGTGGAACAGAGTGAGGAAGCACCAGGTGACCTAATCCCACACTGTGTTTCCTCCCCTGGATGACTTGCAGACGATCGAGGGACCCCTCGAGCATGTGGGGGGTCACAGCAGGGAGAATAAGTATAGGGAGGGATACACTGCCAGGACATGTCAACACCTTGACTCTGTCTCTCTCCTCATCCAGGGAAGGGCTTTCATAAACAGGGCCACCAAACGGTGTCTGGAGATCAAGAAGACCTCTGCTGGCAGCTATGAGCCCGTGCTCCAGAACTGCACCACGCAAGTGTGGGAAATACAGCACACCGTGGGGAACTGGGGCCAGACTGATCGCCAGTGAGCCTCAGAGGGCCTGATGTGGGCACCCATTCTTGTAACTGGAATGGGCTTCTACCCCCAGCACTGCTCAAAGTGGGAGAGAATGGGGGACAGTGTGTCCAGGTGTGTGTGTTTATGGTGACTTTGGCGTGGGGTTCACAGAGCGTGTCTGCTGGGGAAAGTGGAGGAAATCTGGATGCCTCGTCTTCAGCTTCCTGGGGAAGGCTGTGTCTCAAATGCCATTCTTGGAACCTCCTCGAAATAACCAGCACCCTCTGTCTGTTACATGGGGAGGGAATGAGGAGGATGGAAGTTTATCTCTGATTTCTGCCCACACTGTTTAGCCTTCCTTCCCCACAGCTACTGTCACCATCTGCCCCACACCTCCTCCCCAGCTCATCTGCTCAGGGACTCCTGTCTCCCGTGAGCGGCTGGGTCGTCCTGAGGCCAGCAGCGTGACAACTCTTCAGTTTACTTAAATCTCCCTTCTCTCTGGACTCCCTGAAAGGTGCAGAAGTAATACAAGAAACTTGAAAAACATTCCTCTATTCATCCCCCCACCACGGTTTTAGTTGGATTCCCAATCTCTCCCCTACCAGAGAGGACGCAGAGGCAGAGGAGAGGAGAGAAAGGACCTCACTAGGAATTGCTGCTCTTCAAAGGACAGTGATGTCTAAGTAGGTCCTAACACTTAATGACTTGATTACCTGGGTCCTTCTCCAACTCCTGCAAACTACGGAGAAAATGAGACTTGAAACAGAGGGTGTCACTTACTGGGGCACAAAGAAGAGGTTGCCCCCCAAACTTAAAAGCAGCGGTCTTTACAGCTGTCCACTGGATAAGTCCTTTCCACTAGCTGGTGAGTTGGACAGGCACACCTCGGGCTGCTAATTTTTGACAAGGTCCTGGAGGTTGGTGGGAGTGGGTGCCATGGTGGGATAGGAGGTAAGACAGCCTGTGTGTGTGTTGTGTTGTGGGCAAACTCTGCAGGTATGAGCTCCCAAGGCCCCTTTCTAAAAGGGCTGCCCCTTCCCATTAGTCCCATGTCAGGGCCACTTGGGAATGATAATAGGCATCATTAGTTTTTCTTTAGAGATTCGACAGACAAGACTGATAAGTTAGCATGGAATTAAATTGATGCAGACTTTTTATTTTTTAACAAGCTTATAAAAGTGTGCAAGTCATCCATGCACACACAGCTTGATAAAAATTTCAGGACGAACACATCCACATCAAGAACTAAAACGTTACCGCTGATAAGATTTTGCCATGGAAAAGTAAAAGCACAGAATAAATGTTAAACAAACGTATAACTTCTAGCATCTGCCTGGAAAATTGAAGGGAAAAATGCAATTCACGGCAAAGTTTTCAAAGAGCATGTACTCAACAGAAAAATGGGCAAAAGGCACACTGTCCTTAAACCCACGAAAAGATGTTTAATCTCCCTCCCAGCTAGAGAAATGGAAATTAAAACTGTACTCAGATAGCTTTTCACTTAAATTGGGGGACATCAAAAAGTAGCAAAACACATTCTGTTGGCAGGGCTGTAGGCAGTCTCAGACTTCTCAGAAGGGTATTTAACAATATCCAAAAATACTACAATGTGCATTTTCTACCTCTAGGGACCTATCTCCAAAAATAAGGGCTATTGTTCAAAGTAATTGTTTACAGTATTGATGGTGGCTGGAAAATGCTGGAGAAAAACCCTAAAGGGCCAATGATAAGAGAATGTTTGCAGATAGCCATCCAATGGAGTATTACACAGCTATAAAAAGAATAAGGACCATCTCTCTGAACTCAGCAGGGGAGGATATTCACACTGAAAAGAGGACAATGGCACCTATAGTATGTACCTTTTAGGCACGAAGTTAGAGGAAAACACAGGGTGGCCGTAAAGGTCGTGTGCGATTTAAAATAGGCAACTAATGAAGGTCATGGCCACCCCGTATATATGGACTTGTTCATTCCTACAACAGGAAACACAAGAGTGATAAACCAGAAACGAGTGAGATTGGTTACAATGGAATAGGGCAGCAAGAATCGAGGATAGGAACAGAATAAAAAGGATACGAGGAGAGTGGCGCTTCTACAAATACACATTTTTCTGTAGTTTTGACTTTTAGAGCCATGTTTTATGCTTAAAATACACGTAAAGTCACTAAAACCCCAAAATAGAATCTAGACAAAAATAAGTGAATTTAGCTATATTTTTCGTATTTTAAGTCAACACACATCCCCCCCCGCCCCCCGTGTGCGTGCAGCACACAAACGCACAGAGCATGCCTATCGTTCAGCATCTAAATCAGTGGTTCTCAACCTTCCTGATGCCGCCAGCCTTTAATACAGTTCCTGTCGTGACCCACAGGTAGAGAACCGCTGATCTGAACCTTCTTTCTAAATACCTTCCAGTAAAGGGAATTAAGGCTTTTTGGAGAAATAGCTGACTTTAGGGTTAGGGTGGGACACAATCTTCTGTTAGAAAGTAAGGAATTGCTCAAAGATTGATGGGGGTGTGTCAAAAACCGCAACAGCTGGGTTGAAGGGGCTTCTGCCGGCCATATCTGGGACAATTTGAGCAGTGAAATAAATAATGATAATTGTAATGGAGTGATCGACGTTACTGTCACCAGTCGTTCTGTGGCTATAATGGGCCTCCTGATAGAATGCACCAAGAAGAACCCAACATCGCCTCTGCGGTATTCCTGTCAAATACACGGAACCTGAACCTGTCATCCTGAGGATCGCCTACAGCCAACCTGAGGGACACTCTTCAAAGGAAACGGCTGTGTGCTTCAAAAATGTCAAGTCGTGAAAGGTGAAGAAAGACTGGGGAACTGTTCCAAATCAAGGGAGAGGCAGGATGACTAACTGTAATGTGTGATCCTAGACCTGAGGGGATTTTTTTCTTCTCTATTTATAAAGAACAGCAGTAGGCGATACATTTGCATAGGTTTTGTTGATTAGGGGATAGTGCTTTATCGATTTCATCTTCCTGATTCTGATCTTTGCGCTCTGGCAGTATAAGAGGTTGTATACAAAATACTCATTGGCTGGATGGGGGGAAGGGAATTGCCTCTGAGATTTATAGCTAGAGGGACAGACAGATGGATAGGAGCAAGGTCTGATAAAGCAAATGTGGGAAAGTGAATCTAAATGAACAGTAAAGGGTATGTAAGAATTCTTTGTACTGTGTTTGCAAATTTTCTCTGAGTCTGGAATTGTTTCCAAATAAAAAAGATACAAGGCAAACTCAAACAGAAAGTGCCCATCTACATATTCATCTCTGCTTATGAAACTGGCACTATAAGGAGTAGCAGCTTAATCCAAATTCCGTGTGCCTTTTTCTTTATGGGAAATCCGTAATTCTCTTACACTTCCAGGGAGGATGACATAGAGTTCCTTGGGCTCCTCCAGCCTTCCAGAGGTTCTCAGCCTCCTCTAGCAACCCTGTTCTGCAGGGCAGCCTGTTGGTTACCACAAACAGGTGTTGATTTACTTCCTTGACCCTAAAACAACTTACCCAGTACATGGAATTCTGTTCCTGTGGCCACTGGCTACTTCATTGGTGAGGACATGGAGAGGTCGTCCTAGTGACTGTCTTTAATCCACTCAAGAAATATGTTCCCATGGGCAGTGCCTCTGGCTCAATGGGTAGGGTGCTGGCCCCATATACTGAGGGTGGTGGGTTTGAACTGGGCCCTGGCCAAACTGCAACAACAACAAAAAAATAGTCCAGCATTGTGGCAGGCGCCTCTAGTCCCGTCTACTCAGGAGGCTAAGGCAAGAGAATTGCCTAAGCCCTGGAGCTGGAGACTGCTGTGAGCCGTGATGCCATGGCACTCTACTAAGAGCAGCAAAATGAGACTGTCTCAGAAAAAAAAAAGAAAAGAAAGAAACTGTTTCCTTGGCAACCAAGTTAATTATTCACTGATTCCTCTCTGTCTGTTTTTTGGGGATTCTGAAGCTCTACTATGTATCAATGTTACCTTGTAAGCAATAGTAAATATGACAGATATTATGTAGCTAGTTGACAAACTTACAGTAGAAAAGATCCCCAAAACCCAACAGTTCCTTAGTCCCAGGAGTCGAATCTCTGAAACTGTGATCTACCCATTCCTTTCCCTCTGCTTCAGAGAGTGAAAATCTCTTGTAGTGGACACTTTTTCCCCATTCTACATTACCTCTGGGGTTCCTGATGGCTATACTTGGTTTGTCCCCTCTGGGGACAAGCCATGCCTATCACAGCCTTAAGGAACCACACTTCGCTGTTGTTAAATGCTCCTCTGCTGTTGGCCCTGACCGGGCGGGCTCGTTTCCTCTTTTCACTCCAACTGTCCTACACTAAAACTACAAAGCAGCTCTGTTCCTCTCCCTGGCCCTTCCTGCAACCTCAAACAGAAATCTGGGTCACGTGTCTGTCCCTGTCTGGAGTGTGGCCACCAGTTTCTGAGGATTCTGGTGCTTTCTCAAAAAGAACAGGGAATGGAGACTCAGGGGTCACTGCTGTCATGTGACTGGTTGTCCCTCTTCTCCAGGCTATGAGTGTCATCCACAGCAGCCTTGAGCATTCCACCCCTTTCAGTGAGCAACTTCTTCCCTTGTGGGGGACCTAGGGGGTGCAGGACCCAGGGCTATACCATTGACACACTGAGGATCTAGCCTTTTAAAGGCAGTCTCTTACGGAGTTCTTTTCTTTTACTTGAAATACATTTTTTACAGTAGGAAATGTGGTTTTAGCTAATTTTCTACATTTAACGAAATTTGTAAAGTCCTTTTATAGAGATTAAATGGAATAGAATTAATGCCTGTAACGTCATGGAGAGTTGTCACCAGGATTGGTGGGTAAAATCAACTGCTCATGACTCACTTATCGAGTTGTAATTAAAAAACAAAACAAAACAGTTTTCTCCCACAAACATTTTAACAAGTGTAGTTTCAAGGACCAAACTTATCTCTAGATTATAAGCCTACCATCCTTGGAATTATAAAAACCAAATCTCTTGATATTATCAGAAAGCTGTATGATAAAACCTAGGCAGAGACTCAACTTTATGATGAGATAAAAAATAGGTACACTTTTAACTTCAGTGAATGAACACAGATATGTCAATATCCCCTAATAGTTCCCTTTTCTCTCTAATAAGTGATAGTGGCTAGGTCAGAACTTATTCCTGCAAAGTAACTTGTCAACCTTTTTCTTTCTTTTAATTCTTTAAAGGTTCTTTCTTAACTACTCAATGAAGAGTTCTTTTCTAATACATTTTTCTAAATTGAAGAAGAGTAGCTTATTCTTCTCTTTTTTATTTTTTATTTTCATAGGGACATCGTCCTGGCATTGTCTGCAGCTCCCAAGTCCCAGCTATTCCCTCTCCTCATGCTCCCTGTTCCCCTTCCAGAGAACCTGCTGGTGGGCCTTCCCATGGTCCTGCAGCACGTCTTGACCAATTTTTCCATATAGTAATTCCTTGCCAACATAGCTCAGGAAAAACCATTTTTTTTCCAATCCCCAATTTCGTGAAAAATCAGTTGAAACCGTAAATGAATGAATTCTTCTTTGGGAATGAAAGCTTTGCATGTGACATAGAGCTGTGAGTGGTTTGAAGGATTCCACTGATGTCAGAGAAAATGCCAGAGCAGGAGACACAGAGTCCAAGATTAAACTTGATATTTCCACAAATCAGGACCAGGGTACAAAGAAGGAAAGCGGTCACAATCTAATCAGTTGGTTGTCCTCATATACAGCAAAAGTTGTGTTAAAATGTATGTTTGTCATCTGTCTGCCTCGAATGGTAAGTAATTGTTGCCAATAAGCTACGTATTAGTAAGATTTTACACATAATATATTTTATACGTGTTTATTGTACCAAACTGCGTTCAGGGAGCCACTAGTCAACTGGTCTATTTGCCCAGAGAGGCCCAACTCAACCCCAGCCACCCTTCTGGACACGTGCTGGGCAGGTGCTGGGCAGGTGCTACAGACCCTGTGGTGCTCTGCTCTCTAAACCTGGGGCTCTGTCAGTCTCCTGGGGGCTTCTCTTGCCCAGCCTGAGCCATAGGCTGGGTCATACCCAGAAGAGAAGGATGGCACTCTGATCCCAGGCAGGACAGCTGCCTTGGGCACTGGCCACCAGCTGGGCCTTGCGTGCTCTCCTGGGCTGGAACTCTTTGTCCTGAGTTCCCCAGCATAGTATAGGAGAGTGGAGATGGTCTGAGGGGAATGAAAAGAATTGGTTTGGGGCCACAGGATGGCAACTGCAGGCTGGTTTGAGAGCAAGGGGACACTGCAGGATGGGTGTGGCTAGAGGTGCAACTGTGACAGGAAGGGCAGAGAGCAGGGCCTGTGGGGGAGGGAAGGGGTCTGTGGGCCGAGGCCACACCTGCCTCCAGTAGCTGTTGCAGCAGGCCCGGTGGCCCTCAAGGACTTCTGGCAATGGCAGGGAGTGGATCAGTCTGAAAACATCTGTAGCTAAGCTGGGGGTTGGCTGGGCAGGGACTGTGACAGAGCCAGGAGAAGAGCCTTTGCCTGTGTCTGCCACCTCCCTTTCTCTCCTCCCTGCAGCAGGGTCTAGTGCCTTTCTCATGGTGGCTGGAGTTTCCCTCACCTCTATCCAGCACCCTCTTTGAGGTCCTTTGTGTTGTGGATAAACTCAGCCCCTGCAGAGCCGGGCCTGGTGCTCATTCATCCACACATGGTCTGTGCTGTGTGTCCTTCTGTCTGGTCAGGGGGCCAATAGCGGGTCTTTCCTCACAAGTGCTTTGCCCAGTGGACCATTAAGCATGAACAGGTTTTCTACAGAGGATCCTTTGGAGTCCTACCCCCGGCCTTAGGCTCTTGAGAAGAGAGCAAGGAGCAAGTTCCCACCAATGAGACCCACCTTTCTCCTTGGAACTTTTGGAAATAGGGAGGGCTCCTCAAGATTACTTTAAAAGTGAAGGTGTCTCACCTACATCACCCTGCCAGTCTGAGCTCTGCAGCCAAGTTCTGTTAAAAAGAGAGAGAGGGGTGGCTGTGGTGGGGGCTGCGGGTGGGATCGGCTCTCTGGGCAGAGCCAGGCAGAAGCAGGTCCGCCGACACTACCCCACGCTGCTCTCCACGTGAGGATCCATGGCAGACAGGGCAGGGCCTTGGCTATCTCGAGCTTTTCTAAACATCCTGTTTGCGCACCGAGGAGTTTGCAAAAATAAAAGCAGTCTGGGCCCGCTTTCATTCAAAAGGCAAAGAAGGGAGGCTCTGAAGAGAGCAGCCAAGACGCCTGCAGAAGGGTGGCTGGGGTTGAGTTGGGCCTCTCTGGGCAAATAGACCAGTTGGCTAGTGGCTCCCTGAACGCAATTTGGTACAACAAACAGACAACTGTTCTGAAATCCTGCTTGCCCTTTACTGGCAAATCCAATAATGAAGAGGCTTCACCTCAGACGGGCTTTGGAAGGGCACACCCTGCTGCGTTCCTGGCCCGCACACCCTTGTCTGTCTCCACTCCATCCTTAGATCCTCTTGGCTCCAGACAAGATCAAACTTTCCCACCCTTCTTGGCCAGAAGCCTCAGGCAGAGATATTTGTAGGAGTCTTTTCATTGCGGGCTCCTGGTTACTGGAATTTGAAAATCTGGCTGCGAACACTTATTCCAGGCCAATTGTTGGCACCAATGTTATAACAAGGATCAACTTCTTCCCCGCCCCATGCCCCCTTTAGAGTCAAATGAGGAAAAACTCTATCTGGCAGTTCTTTCCCCTGAAATAGCAAGAGGAAGAGAGACCAACATCCCAAGTTTAAAAAAATCAACCTTTATAGAGAATTACGATTCTCTTACAAGGTTATTTAAATAAGTAATACCTTGAACTCTGTCATCATACGTACCCCTGATATTTGTGATTATAAATGGTCCTTTTATAATCTGGGTGGGGAAGTCAGTTTTAAAGCCACAGCTGGGATTTAAAAACAAAAAAGCATCGTAAAAGGCAGAGAGCCAGATAGAGAGTTTAACTAAACCCATGAGTCAGAGAATAGACAAGGCCGAGGTAAATAGGCCCTCCGCAGGTGTGGCTCTGGGGACACAGAGGGGAATCATTGCTTGCTTTGAGTCTGGCTGTAGTGCAGTGCTTTCCTTTGGAGAGCGTGTGTCTCATGGAAGGGACAGCTTGGCAACTCTCTTTCAGATGCACATTCTCTTGCCTCTTCCTACCAGGGTCGGAGTAAAGAGAAGGCCATTTGGATCCCTTTCCTCTGTCTTTTCAGACATTGTCGCTGTTAGATGCGTGCCCTAGGTATACTAAGTCCCGCAAATGTAGTCATGCTTCTCTTGAATTTTACGGGATTCTTCTCCCCCCTTCCCACCTACAGACCTAATTTTCATTTCTTCGTATCTCACACTTGGCAGAATCAAATTGAATGATGCAGAGACAGAAGCAGGACCCCTGGGAATAAAGGATGGGGGCAGGTTCTCATTTTGGGAGATTTGGGGAGGTGAATGAGGACAGACGTGTCCTGCTCTCAAGAACAGACCATTCCAAGGATGTGTCTACGAGTGAACTGCGATGTGGAACTGGGAGCAAAGAATGCCCCAAACAAATCTGTCCAGATGGAATGAAAAGGGTACTACACTGTACCCCATGTTTGCATTAATGTATACAGCTATCATTTAATAAAAAAAAAAAAAAAAGAAAAGAAGAGGGTGAGCCTTAGGAGAAGCCACACTGAGCCCGCAAGTAAACATTGTAACTGACAAGTTATTCTCTTTTCTGCCTTCTCCCTGAGGGATACACAGAGAAACCCAAGAATAATCCTTACATTTGGTTTCTAATTGTACATGTAACACATGCACCTTATAGAAATGCCCCAAACCCAAAATATATAAGTAAAAAGTAAAAACCATGCATAACTTGGAGGTATAACGTTACATTTCTCTTTATTTCCTTGCCATTTTTTTTCTTCGTCCTCATGCCTCTGAATTCGTCTGTATGTTTCCTAAAATCGAGGCCGTGCTTTCTATACAATTAAAGCTTGATTTTTTTAATTTAGTATTTTCTGCAGAGATCCAACATTGTTTTTCTATTCTGTTGATCATGGACGTAAAAGAAGTCATCTGCGGAAAGGCTCAAGTTTCTAGCACAGACTTTAGAAGAGAACTCAGTGGAACAACTGGTGTGGGTGAAGCTCTTTCTGGCGCAGGTTCTGTGTAGAGAAGAGGGCTCCCTCGGCTGGTCAACACAGCAGAGGGGTCAGCTGATCTTAGAATAAAAAGGGTAGATGGAGGCATGTCAGAAAAAAAGAATTCTTTCTGCTAGGGTGCAGTGGGAGGGAGTAGAGAGGGCTGGAGTTGCTCTGTGATGGTGAGCCCAGCGCTTGGCTGCTGAGTGCAAAGAGAAACACGTTGACCTAGAAGGATACTGTGAGAGTTATCATTTATTGAGCATCTGCTTTGTGCTGGGCGTTGGGGAGCTACGCAAGTGTTACTGGTCATCCTCCAAACAACCTAACAAAATAGGTGTCATTATTCACACTTTCCTGATGAGGAAACTAAAGCTCTCAGTGATCAACTTACTAGTGCGAATTCATAAAACTTAAATACCTAACTGAAGACTACATTTTGAGGGGGTGTCCAAGAGAAACATAGGCTTTGAAATAAACAGAAAACATGCATTAGAATAATTTTCATTAAAACATAACTTTATTTTTGATGATAAAGCATTAAATATTTATTTAATTTTTTTTTTTTTTTTTGGGTAGATATGGGGTCTCACTCTATCACCTCCAATAGAGTGCATGGCATCACACAGCTCACAGCAACTTCCAACGCCTGGGCTTAGGCAATTCTCTTACCTCAGGCTCCTGAGTAGCTGGGAGTACAGGGGTCCGCCACAATGCCTGGCTATTTTTTTGTCGCAGTTTGGTTGGGGCCGGGTTTGAACCCTCCACCCTCAGTATATGGGGCCAGCACCTTACCCACTGAGCCACAGGTGCCGCCCTAAATTTTTATTGAAGAAAAATGCTGCTCATCTCTTTTTTCCTGCTACCATGACTTAGGAAGTTTCTGCTTTTCTGATCTTTATCTGTCTGGATCTTACATTAATTCATTCAACAAACATTTATTTTTCAATTGCCATGTATTAGTCACTGTTAAGGGGAATTTAAAATATGAGTGAGAATTAGCCTCTGCCTCATCATAGAATTAGGCAGATACGTGCACACTAGCTATGGCACCTGTAATGGTTACTCCATAGAGATTGAATAAGCCTTGGGAAATATGGCTGTGTGAAGATTAAGGCTTCAAAATAAAAGTGGTATTTCTCTCCCTGAGTCTTGATGCTTTCATCTGTAGAATGAGGGGTTTGGACAGGAGTGACTTCTGGCTTTAGCATTCTATATATCTCATTCCATTGTTCTCTATAGGGTAGTCTTTGAAAAAGTAAGCAGTTCTGGGTTCCCAGGATAGCCTGATCCAGAGCCCACATTGGATGACTGCCTTCAAAGGCCTCTTCTACTTTCCAGAGGCAGCTAGCCTACTTACACCTTTTCTATGCTTGTGTTTGGCAAGAGACACTCACTCAGTTACAAGTGCAGCTCCTATTTCCTTTCTACTTTTTGCTTCTTTCTTCTTTCAATGCTTCCTAATCTCTGTTAGTGGCAGAGGTTACCTGCCTCAGCCGTCCCCACCTCAAATTTCCTAGGATAGTCCTCAAGGTCAGGATTTGTTCTGATTTAGCTCTGTACCCTGCAGGTCCTAGCACAGCTCTTTGCATATAATTGTTCAATTAATGTGCATGAATGAATAGCAGTTTTCGACTTTGGAATTTCTTTGTATGCAATTTTAAAGTGCCTGTATCGTTTTCTGTTGGTGGTGTAACAAATTACCACAAATAGTGCCTTAAAAATGTTTTTTCATCTTATAGTTAGATTTATATATTAACTTTTGTCATCTTACATTTCTGGAGGTCGAAGTCTTAAACAGTTCTTACTGGGCTAAAATCAAAGGGTTGAAAGGGCTTCCTTCCTGGAATCCCAGGGGAGAATTCATTTCTTTCTTTCTTTGTGTGTTTGCTTGGTCCTTTCCAGTTTCTAAAGGCAGCCTGCATTTTTGCTCATGGTCTTCTTCCATCTTTGAAGTCAGTGTAGATTGCCAAATATTTTCCACATCTCATTATTCTGACACTGACTGTTTGGTCTCCCTCTTCCATCATTTATGAACCCTTTTGATTACATTGGACATCTGAATAATGCAGCATTATCTCCCTATATATATATTTTTTTTTTTGAGGCAGAGTCTTTCTTTGCCACCCTTGGTAGAGTGCCCTAACGTCATAGCTCACAGCAGTTTTAAACTCCTGGGCTCAAGCAATTCTCTTCTCTCATCCTCCTGAGTAGCCGGGAGTACAGGTGCCCACTACAATGCCTGGCTACTTTTAGAGACGGGGTCTCGCTTTGGCTCAGGCTGGTCTCGAACCCATGAGCTCAGGCAATCCACCTGCCTTGGCCTCCCATAGTGCTAGGATTACAGGTGTGAGCCATCACGCCAAACTCTCCCTACCTTTTTTTTTTTTTTTTAAAGATATGGGGTCTTTCTTGGTTACCCAGGCTAGAGTGCAGTGGCTGGATCATAGTTCACTGTAACTCTGAATTGCTGGGCTCAAGTGATCCCCCTGCCTCAGCTTCCTACATGTGTGGCTAATTTTTTAATTTTTTTTTAAGAGATGTGGTTTTGCTATGTTGCCAAAATTAGTCTCAAACTCTTAGGTTCAATCTTCCTGCCTTGTCCTCCCAAAGTTCTGGGATTACAGACATAAGCCACTGCGCCTGGCCCCACCTCCTTATCTTAAGGCCTGTAGGTCAGCGACCTTAATTCCATTTCTCCATGTAATATAACTTATTTCCTGGGATTTAAACAAGGACATTTTTGGGAAGTCCATAACTGAATTCTATCTACCACAGTGCCAAGTAACTTTTCTTCAGGATTCTGAGTGTTCAACCATCTCTCTGTGCACTCATATGACACTTGTTGGGGGTTGGGCTCCTACCATGTTCCATGTGTTTGCTAGGTACTGGGAAATCAAAGAAGCACAGTATGTAGTCTGGGAAGAGGCAAGAATGAACAATTGCAATGCAATCTGACCATCATGTTTGTGTACAGAGGGGAGTCTGAGGTCATGGGGTGGGGGCGAGAGCATCAGACCCAGAGAAGAGAAGGAGGTGGCATCTGACCTGAGCTTTAGGGAGGCTGGGACTAGGGATGGAGCACTATGCCAAGGGAACAGCATTTGCAAAGGCCTGGGCAGCAGGGAGTTCCAGGGGTCCTCAAACCTTTTAAACAGGGGGCCAGTTCACTGTCCCTCAGACCATTGGAGGGCTGGACTGTAGGCCCGGGACAAGTCTGCTGCTAAGCAGGACAGGCAGTGGTGGCAAAAACACCAGGTGGGTCAGATAAATGTTCTAAGCGGGCTGCATGTGGCCTGCGGGCCGTAGTTTGAGGACACCTGGTCCAAGCCAATGGAGCATAATGTGCTCTCCCCACACTCTACCTGCACTCTCTTTAAGGAACAGAGTTAAGACTGGGTAGGGTAACAGTTGGAGATGACGGTGACCCTTGTGTGCAAGGAAACAAGCTGGATTTTATGCTCTAGCCACTGGGGAGTGTCTGAAGAATTTCAAACAGAGGAGCAGCCCTGGGCTGGTATACTACCTGTGTGTGAGGACCTCCCAGGGACCCTACTTGGCATGTGTCATGGCTTCCCTCCTTCCAGGGGACACACTTGATCTACCTTTTTCTAATGTCAGCACAGTGAAGCCACTTTCTCCCTTGTTGCCAGCCTCCCCAAGCCAGTGTTGCCCCTGTTGCCTACGGCTGCCCTGAGGTCCTCCAAGGTCACTTGGCAGCGTCTCTTCCCATGCCCAAGATCTGGCCCTGATTACCTCCCCACTTTAGATCTCTTTTCCCCTGAGCCATCTTCATTAGAGGACTAATTAGGACAACATCAATGATCTGTAAGTGCATTTGTATAAAATGAATGCTTATCTCAGCAGAGTTTTTGCTTCCTTGAAAGCAGCAGCAGAAGTGATTATGAAACAGCTGTGGGATGGTGGCAAAATCTGTGGTTTTAGTCAGATCTGAATCCCAGATCTGTGATTTAATAGGTTTTAGACTTGGGGGAAGTCACATCATTCCTTTGAGTCTCGATTTCATAATCCATATATGGGGGCTGTATTAGTCAAGGCAGGCTAACTGCTGTGACCAAAATTTGAGTAGTTTAATGAAGTAAAAATTTATACCTTGTTTATGTAACACTCCAGCATGGTGTTCCTCATCTTCTGCATCACTGGCTTCCAGCCATGACTCAGGGACCCAGGATCCTTCCACACTGTGGGTCCCACAACCCCTCTCTCTGCACTCTGTTCCCAGAGTCCTCACTGGTTGGTCAAAAGAACAGGAAAGGAGAGAAAATATTAAGGTTTACGCAATTTTATGGGCCAGACATCCCTTTTGCCCACAATCATGTGACTGCACCTAACTCATTGCAAGAGAAGCTGTGGAATGTAGTCCTACTGTGGGCCCAGGAGGAAAAAGAAATGGTTTGGAGATGACTGGTCAGTATGCCCAATTCTCCAACTATGAAAATAATGTTTGTAGAATTCAGTTAGATACGTAAGTGCTAATGTTTAGAGCAGTGCCTCGTGTGCAGTAAGTGTTTGGGTGCGTGTGTGTTTTTACCTTGCAAAGAGTGCCTCAGAGAACAGCATAAGCTTCAGGGAGGAAATGGAAATTGTGGGTTGTGAGAGCAGTCTTCCTCAATTTTTTTTCCTTTTAAAGAGTGTATTAGGAAAAATGCTCAGTAAGAAATAGTCCATTAGTATCAGTAAAAAATACTTCAAAAGAAAATATAGTCCATTAGTCGTTGGCACCTTTGAAAAAAACCCTTTGTCTGACAGATGCGTCATCGCCTCCTGGCTTTGCAGCAGGGCTGGGGTCCTCTGCCTTCCTAATCTTTCTTTGCTGCTCCTTTTTCAGCTAATTGCTCTCCCACCCCCATCTCCAACTCACACAGACTAACTCCTCTCATTCAGGATTATAATGGAACTGAATCTGAACTGATAAAGGGGGAAGAGGAGTGGATTAAATCAGAGTAATTGAGAAGAATAAATAGGGCAACATAGATTCTCTAGAAGAGAATTAATTCTGCTGTTCCTTAGGATTTTACGCTTGATCTTAGCCAAAAGGCCAAGAAGTGATTATTCCTTAGGATTTAAAAAATAAATAAATAAATAAATAAAAGGAAAGAGAAGTAAGTGATATTTGGCTCGAGAGAAAGACCCAGACTAATTCACAGGCTCATGCCACAGAGTGTGCAAACCAATTGAACAGAAAGTGGAGGGAGCATTAATGTCAGTGCCTTGTAATCAAGTGAGACTTTGCCTACCCCAGATGTTAGAGCCCTTCTGCTTCTCAATCCTTTTTGAGTTCCCTGCCCCCCAACTTCCCAGCTTGAGATCACAGCTAGGAATGGAAGAAATTCTACCTCCCTTCCTGCGGGTTTCAGAGAGGATGATTTTATTTGAACAAGTATTCGTTTTTAAAAGACACATTACGGAGATTCTTTGTTTTCCCTTTCACCAGTCCAGTCCCCACCTTGGACAAAACTGCAGGAAGAAACCATCGATGTTTGCTGCTTTTGGAGCCCTCCCGGGGGACAGATTCATCTCCATTAAGCAGACAGTTGTTGAGGGCTGCAATAGGCTTTGTAATGAACTCTGCCATTAGAAGTCTGGGGGGTGGGGAGGGGGCTCTGAGGATGGCCTTGGAGGCAAGTCCCTGTCTGAAGATGTCTAAGAAAGGGGTTGGGAGAGGACAGCTGCTGCCACGTGGGTGGGGGCCCAGGGGCAGGCCACGGAGGGTGATGAATAAGGGTCATTTGCAAGAAGAGACATGACAAGTTCAGATGAAATAATGACTGTGGCTCAGGATTCAGAGCTTTTATCCAGCCACAAGCTATTATTTCTCTGCTTTGGGGAGGGAAGTCTGCAGGCTCCCTTTAATTTAGAGTGAGAACATGAATAGGGGCCTGGTCTTGGGTGAGTGGGAGGGAGAGGGGTGGTTGGGGCTTGCTACAGGCACTAGGAGAAAGCAGAGGGGCCATAGGGTGAAGGAGGGAGCCAGGAAACTCAGGACTCAGGATGCCAATACTAGAGCCACTCAGGGTCCCTGTTTCAGAACAGAGAAGGGTATGCACCAATGTGTAGCCTTCTTGACCATTGGGGTAAAGAACTCTATGGACTCCAGCCCCAGTCAAACTGCAACAAAAATAGCCAGGTGTGGCAGGCACCTGTAGTCCCAGCTCCTTGGGAGGCTGCAGCACGAGAATCACTTAAGCCCGAGTTTGAGGTTGCTCTGAGCTATGACGCCATGGCAGTCTACCCAGGGCGATGGCTTGAGACTCTGTCTGAAAAAAGAAAAAGAATGTCTGTTAATCAGAGACATGGACGGATTTGGAGAACATCCTCCTAGGGAAAGTATCACAAGAATGGAAAAGTAAACATCTGATGCATTCAATACTAATGTTAAACTA
>CAUYQV010125727.1:0-14372 GCA_963574575.1 Galagoides demidoff
TGAGGATATTCCGATAACAATTCCTCGGGGAGGAGGCCGAGGCCCCCCGCACCCCCAAGGACACGCAAAACAACACAAAAACAAAACAAACACAACAAAAGAAAAAAAACCGCAAAAAAAACAACAAAGAAAAAAAAAAAATAAAATAACCAACGTTTTGGCCTGTGTTTTTTAAAACCACAAGTCCCCCCCCCCCCCCCCCCCCCGCAGCTTTTCCTTGGGGCCAAACACCACAAATTGTGTCACCAACCCAGCACTAGATAGTGAGCGGATCACATTTAAGTTCCATTACCAGAGATGTGTCTAAAAAGACATGTGTGAAGAGGAAGTCAAGACAGTCATACAGGCATGGTCGTTATTACTACAGCAACCTGATCATCCCCAAAGTGAGGAATATAACTGCCTACTTTCCCCAGTGCTTATTTCTGCACCTAGATTGAGAGAAATTTTCTGTATGAAACTTCTCTGCTGCCTACAAAGAGACAATGAAAGGAACAAAAACACGCCCAGCCTATAGCAGTATGTGAAATTGCAAGGCCTGCCTCATTGGGTTAAGCTTTCGGTTTTTTCTGTGTCTCTTCCAAGTACACAGCGCTCAAAGCTAATAATTACCTGTGGTTTTGGTTGCAAGTTGTGTAGAAAAACTAAAAGCCACAAATAATGCTAACAGGTTCATTTAGATCCCTGAAGCGAGGAACCATGTCAGTCTTGTCGTCCGGGGCCGTGGTGGGAACGTTCACTGCTCACCAGAGAACCCCTTACTTCTCCACATTCCCCAGCTCCCTGACTATCAGGTGCAGCTGCCGCACTGCAATGCCGCAGACGGGGTGGCTTAAACAAGACATGTCTATTTCCTCATAGTTCTGCAGCCCAGAGTCCCAAGTTCAAGGTACAGTTGGGTCTAGTGAGGTCCCCCTTTCCGGTTTGCAGTCGACCACCATCTGGCCGTGTACTCACATGACCTCTTTGTGTGAGTGGGGGAGGAGAGTGACCTCCTTCTAAGGACACTGTCCAATCACATCAGGGCCCCCCACTTGCAGAGCCTCATTTAACTTTAATCATCTCCTTTTAGGCTCTATCTCCAAATACAGTCACGCTGGGGGTTAGGGCTTCAACATATGGATTTGGGGAGGGAAAGGACACAATTCGGCCCACAGCACTACCACGCAAGACCATGCGACTCATCCTGAATAGAGGGCTAGGGAAAAGGTGACCCAAGTCCCTGCAGCACCTCTCAGCAAAAATCCCCTTCTGTAGGAATTGAGAAGTCCGTGTATGCTGAATAGCACAGCAATATCGAGATGGAGCCACCATCAAGTCCCCAAGAAACTTGGGGAGCAGAGTCGTCTGCTCACCTATCAAATGTATAATGCATGTGAAACTTTTCTTATGTTGATTTGTTACTGAGGCATAGCCTGGCTTGACTAAAATGAATATATTTACCATCAATTTAACTGTGTCCAGTACTGAGTTCAACTTGTAAGTGGTGCTGCCCTCTCCAGCACATGCTGGGGGGGAAGGCAAAAAGATGCAAAAGAGTAACTTTAAACTACTTAAACCTAAAATTGCCTGATTAGGTTCTAAGTACAATAATAATTCTAGCAAGAGGAAGCAATGTGGGTTGAATCAATTCTAGAAAGCTTTTTGGAGGGACTAACAGTTGAAAGAGGTCTTGTAAGTCAGCCTGGATTTGCAAGTTCAATGTGGGCATTCACTTAAGTTGATGTTTGTACAGATTGCCCTGTCCACATGTCCTGGGTTAGCATCAGTGGCATCTAAAATTGTAGAATCATCACAGACAAGGTTCACACACACCTCGGTAGTCTTCTCAGGCAATCTAGTTATTTAAAAAACGCAGAAATGAGGAATAGAGATTGGGTGAATTTGCTAAAACGGAAACAGGTATGGAGTTTGAAATACCAATGCAACTAGTTTCAATCTCTGTGAGCCTCAAGTTTCACAGAAGTGAGTGGAGACAAGAATAGCTACTTTTCCTATCTCACTCCCTCTTTTTAAATTTCGGATTAATATAAGGGTACATACAATCAGGTAACAATGTTTCCATTTGGAAGGTGAAGTCTAAGCTGCACTTGAGTCCTTCCCCCAGGAGGTGTGCCATATACCCTACCTTGTACCTGTTATGGTAGCTTACTGAGTCCTTCCCTTCCCCCACCCAACTCCTGTCTCTTGTTTTGAAGGTCAAATACACTCATAAGCATGAAAGATCTCTATTAGCTATCAATCTTATAAAAATGCATTATATTATGAATAGGCTTGCCCCAAAGCCACAGAATGTCAAGACTGTATTCTTAACTGTTAGAGACTGCAACATTGTAAGCCAGTCCTCTAAAAAGTCGTTGTATTGATGGTATCTTTGTTTAAAATATTTAGAATGCCTCTGTTTGAATTTTAGAATTTTAATTAAGGGCTAAATATTTGTAGAGGTAGCAAATCCTTGCTCACTAGAGTTGAAGTCACTGTTGGACACTTTCAGATTAAGAATATAGTAAACAAGTGGACTAAAGAATACCAGCAAAGAAAGACACATTTTCTTGTGCAGCTCACAAACTGGCTCTGAAACAATTCCCTCAAACCAGACACACCCAAACTGTTTGCACAATGGCAGTCGTATCACTAGGGGGAAAGCATGGTCTCAAGTGACTTTGCTGAAATAGAAAACCAATTCTATCTGTAAATTCTCTTATATACCAAAGAAGAAAGATAAGGGGGGGAAAGGGACTATCATCATCTTGGAGAAAGTACGGGGCAGAGGAAAAGGAAGTATTTTCTTGTCTTTCAACATCAGGCAATGTTTCCCTCTTTACAACTTTACAGGTCAGATTCCAGAGGACTTGTTTTTTAGTAAACCAGATGATTCCACTTCATTTTGGCAACTCTCAATTCTAAGGAACTGCATAGTCCAGATCCTAGAAATACAAGCTATAAATCTTTAAACACTTCTTGTAACATACAGAGCCTACATCAAACCAGTTCAAGCCATCGTCTCCTAAAACTATCATACTCCCAACATATTCAGAACCATCATCTTCAAATACAACGATCCTAAAGATCTTGCCACTTTTCGATATCAGAAGTAGTTCAACATGTTTCCACTCTGAGCTATTCCATGATTATTACAGTACCTATTCCTACATAAAAACAGGAGTCTAATTATTAATAGCTATATTATTTTAGTGAGTCCTAGAGCTACAAAATATGGAAATTTGATATTCCATGTCATAGCAAAGGCATTTTCATTGCCAATAAAATGAGAACAACCCCCGAGAGGAGGGGCTCAGGGAGAACCAAGGAAGAAACATGGGCCTGCTTCTCCACGGGACAGGCCAGGGGAGTGAACACTCGAAGCTGACAGCCTCTTTGGTTCCTAGAAGACGTCTGCCTGGGTCAAGACTGAAGGAAGGGGAATGTCTGGGTCACAACCCACCCTATGAAAGACCCTACTCCAGTTCGAAGAATCTATATTGTGATTATCTTCATGTCTCAGCCCCACATTCTCAACCCAAGTGAAATGAATAGTTCTCCCCTCCACTGGCAGAACCCCAGGGACTTGCAGACATGCTCTCGTTCACATGCGGCGTTAAAACCCTTTGGATCTTATTCCTGTTTTGAGTGATCTTTCTCAGCTTCAGGCAAGAGGGCTGCTGGCAGAGGTCAATCTGGCAGAGGCTGCTGGAACAAGACCAGCAAATGCTTAAGAGCACCAGTACCTATCTCTGAGATGCATACAGTACCTTGGGTGATACCCCCTGCTGTTGACACAGGTGAGGTCAGGCAAGGATGGCTACAAAAAGCAGCCAATTTAGGGCCCTCAGAGACAATCAGAGTCACTAACACTCAATTAAATATTTCTTAGATGATGCCAAAGACGTACTGGAGTGGGACACTGAAGAAAAACCCAGATGGCCTCAGAAGTGCCTGGTGTTAATGACTTACTTCTCCTGAAGGAGGCCAAACTTCAGTAGTGCAATCAGCACACCCCAAGTACGCTCCCTACTCATGGGGCAGGCAGATGTCCAATGGTTCAGCCTTGCCTCCCCCATCACCGCCCAGCAGCAGCTCCAAAAGATGAAGGCCACTGCCCCTGTCCAAGCTCACCGGGGAGGACCCGTCCCCCAAGAGCACATGGCCTCAAACAGTGGGAGCAAGAGGGGCATACACCCCACCGGTTCCTTCTGCTGACCCAGCCTGACTGACTCAGTTCTCCTCCTCACATAAGGGCTAATGCATACTTGAGAGGCTAAAAGTCCTCAATACAATGTATTATAACCACTTTTTTTTCATTAGATTTCTGATCTATGTATGGAGTTTATAGACGCAGGGGAATAACCAGAGTGAAAAGCATTACAATGGTTCTAGGATCGTTTCTGTGGGGACAAAAATAGTTCTTCATCACAGCTTTGGGTCTCACCCCAGGAACACTCATATAGTCAGAACAGAAGAGATTCTGTAGACAGTAAAAGTCAGGTTTCTGAGCAGGACCCAATGTCCCAGCTTTCCACATTCACTTCCCACCACTGAGAAAAGAGCCTGGACCTCTGTGACACGTCTCACCCCATCTAGCCATCTAGCCATCTTTTCTCTGCTGTGCAGAATTGGCAGACACCACATCCACTTCCCTGGCTTCTCACTGCCTTTTGTGTAGTAGAAACCAAGAAATATTTTTCTTCAAAGTCCTGTGACAGAACTATTGAGACTTTTTTTAAAAGTATGTTAACCACGTAATTAGAATACTTTCCACTTCAATGAGCTCACACTTTCCCGCTAATGTCTTCTCCACTACGTTCATTCTTCTTTAAAAATTCTTTAAAAACAAAAGCTAAGTACATCTACTTTGCCCTTCCGAATTGGGATGTGTATGTGTGTGTATGTGTGTGTGTGTGTGTGTGTTCCAGTGCTAAGCTTTATAGTTTGAAGATAACACTGAATATATCTGCCTAAAGAGACCTACTTGCAATAAAATAATCTTTTTCTCCAATGTTGTTTCCATTTTTCCTGCCCAAAGAGAACTGCTGGAATGACTTCTGGCACCGTTAAGAGATTCCCAAACAATTCTTGGGTTGCTTGAACTCAATTTTGCCCCAGAGCTTATTATTTATGTGGCCCATAATTACAGGAAAGAAAGGTCTGACCAACGATACAAGGAGTTCACATCAACTATTGGTCCTTTCTTTTCTTCCTTATCCACATAAAGTTTATTTTCTCCTAGAGAATAGTAGGAGAAAAATAGTATTTTTAAAAAATGTTTATAGAAGTTTCACGGTTGCACACTATAAAAGTGTGTTGCTGGATCACCTTGACCTGTGTTAGAGCACTGTACTAAAATCATATTCTCTTCTCCTGTTTACACGTCTTCACTGGAAGACTTGCTTCTTAGTTAACTCAGGTGTATACATGTGAAGTTTTCTGCTTTTTCACCATTTGCAAAAAGAAGATATTGAAGCACTTTTATTTTTTGTGTGTCTTCTCGGAATGTCTGTGTCTAATTACGGGGCACGTTCCTGTGCTTGACAAAGACCACGGGACTGTGCAACCACACAACGGTGGATTCAGCGTGGCAGCTGCACGCTGAACTCTATATCGTGATTCTAAATCCTTCACACACGAGGCCTTTTGATACCATCTGGCATAATTAGGTCACTGTACACGTTTGCTTCCAACGATTGGGCAATAAAGAAAACATGTTTGAAACAATCAAAAATTTGGATGCCAAATAAGCTTCCAATTTAGGTCACTGTTCAGAGAACAAATTTAAAACAAAGGACACACCCTTATATAATGAGAAAGGTGTACACGTACAATGTCTCTGTGATAGAAAAATGTATTTCAGGGGTATTTTATGATTCTTGGCCTCTCTTCAGAGTTGAAAACTATTGTAGAAATGGTTAAGACTTCAGCACGTACAAACATGAGATTAACCTGAAAGCAGCTGATAATTACAGCCCCTGGAGTTGTAATTCTAATTTGATTATTCAATGAGCAAACTCTTGTAAAGGTTTTTAGATATATATGGACTATTACAATTTACTCCAGGTAGCATAGGAACCTAATTCCACCAGAATTATGACTTTCCAACTACTTAAAACTTGATATATATTCAAGAAACTCATTCCTCGCAGCCAACCCATATGTGCTATTACATTAATTTATATTTTTTCAATAAGGCGAATTTAGTGATGTCTATAAACAGGCTGATTCACATAAAAATCTATCCTTTATATGATCTTAAAATAAGAACACGTATTTTAGGGTGCTGAAAGAGTAAACATCATCTTATACGACAGTAAAACAATAGAAATAATCTTCCTCCACGTCTTGGCACTATCCATTAAGATAAAAAACATTATAGAAATTTTCAATCCCACTATTCCTACTCTTTCTAATTATAACACACCCAAGGAAATGTCCTCTGTTGCCATGAATTTAACTATCACTGATAGATGCATTCATTGGACCCTGAATTTTCTCATTATTCCTCCAGCATTACAGTTCTAAAACAGCACCACATTCCGCGATATCTAAGAATATACCATTCTCAACAACAATGGAAGATGAGGCAGGGCTACTTATAACAAAAATATAACTACTTGTCTTCTCTTCTCAACCCTCCTCTCTGGTCAGCTACGTGATCACAATGAGCATTATCTGAATTACAGTGCATTACCTCCTTGTCAGCTTTTTCTTCACGATAGCCTAGAATGAAATCCTGGTGCTTGATTCTTCACAAAGTCCCCTACATTCATCTCTTCATTTCCAACTTCAGTTCTGAAATTGGCTCCTGGTCACTTCACATTTGAACCAAGGCCAACTTCCCTCCCTCAGGTCTATCACACCCACCCACCCCCATTCAAAAGTTAGAACCTTTAAAAATTCTTTAACTGTATTAAAGTTACAGCTTTTAAAGTTCTGCTTAGAGATATATTATTCTCTACGTAAGCGTAGGAAACTTTGACATTTTCTCACTTCTAAAAGATAGCTTCAAATAAGCTGAGATGTTCAAAGAACTCTACAGTGGTCACCTGTATACAAACCTCGTACAGTCGAAACTTGTTTGAATTTTGCCATATTTGTACATAAGATGTATCTGAAAGTACAAGCCTACCTTGGAGATGTCATGGGTTCATTTCCAGACCACCGCAATAAAGAGAAAATCACAGTAAAACATATGAAGTTTCTGCTTTCCCAGTGCATGTAAAAGTTATATTTATACTATCCTGAAGTCTCTTAAGTATGCAATCACATTGTATCTTTAAAAATGCACGTAACTTAATTTAAAAAAACTTTATTGCTAAAAAACAACATTGCCAACAATCACCTCAGCCTTCTGTGAGTCCTTAACTTTTTGCTGGTAGAGGGTGGTCTTGTTCCAATGCTGACGGTTGATGGGGGTAGTGGTAGCTGAAGGGGAGGGGAGGGGCTCTGGCAATTTGTAAAACTAAGACAATCACAAAACTTGACACATCGATTGGCTCTTCCTCTCACAAAAGATTTGTTGCATATGATGCTGTTTGATAGCATCCTACCCACAGACTGACTGCTTTGGAAATTAGAGTCGATCCCCTCACAGGCCACTGCTGCTTTATCAACTAAGTAATAGTCTAAAACTTTTGTTGCTATTTCAAATCTAGATTTACCAGGAGTGGGCTCCATCTAAGGAAACTAGTTTCTTTGCTCATCCCTAAGAAGCAACTCCTCACCTGTTGGATTTTTCCCATGAGATTGCAGCAATGCAGTCACATGGTCTGGCTCTAATTCTAGCTCTTTTGTTATTTCTACCATGGCTGCAGTTACTTCCTGCACTGAAGTCTTGAGCTCCTCAAAGGCATCCATGAGGACTCAAATTGACTTCTTCAAACTCATGTTAATGTTGATGTTTTGACCTCCTTACACCAACCACAGACGTTCTTAATGGCATTTAGGATGGTGAATCCTTTCCATAGGTTGGTTTGTTTTTGTTTTGTTTTTGTTTCTTATCTGAGACAGAGTCTCACTAGGTCACCCTGAGTAGAGTGCCATGGCATCATAGTTTACAGCAACCTCAAACTCCAGGGGTCAAGCCATCCTCTTGTCTCAGCCTCCCCAGTAGGTAGGACTATAGGCGCCTACCACAACCTCGGCTAATTTAGAGATGGGTCTTGCTCTTGCTCAGGCTGGTCTCCAACTCCTGAGCTCAAGTGATCCACCCACCTCAGCCTCCCAGAGTGCTGGGATTACAGGCGTGAGCCACTGTGTCCTGCCCTCCACAGGTTTTTGATTTACTTTGCCCAGATTCATCAGAGGAATCATTATACATGGTGGCTATATCTTTATGAAATGCATATCTTAAATAATAAGACTTGAAAGCGGAAATTACACCTGATCTGTGGGCTGAGAATGGATATTGTGTTAGGCATGAAAACAGCATTAATCCTGTACATCTCCATTAGAGCTCTTGGGTCACCAGGTTCATCGTCTATGAGCAATAATATTTTCAAAGGAATCTTTTTTTTTTTTTTCCTGAGTAGGAGGAGGTCTCAAAGGTGGGCTTAAAATACTGAGCAAACCATTTTGTAAACAAATGTGCTGTTATCCCGGCTTTGTTATTCCATTTACAGAGCACCAGCAAAGTAGATTTAGTATTCTTGAGGGACTTGGGGTTTTCAGAATAGTGAATTAACAATGGCTTCCACATACAGTCACCAGCTGCATTAGCCCCTAACAAGAGAGTCAGCCTGTCCCTTAAAGCTAAGCATTGACTTCTCTCTAGCTATGGAAGGCTTACATGGTATCTTCTTCCAATGAGAGGCTGTTTTTTGTCTACATGGAAAATCTGTGGTTTAGCATAGCCACCCTCATCAATGACCTTCATCAATGACGACTTGCTGCAGCTTCTCCGTCAGCACCTGCTGCTTCACCTTGCACTTTTATGTTATAGAGATGCTTCTTTTCTTCAATCTCATGAACCAACCTCTACCGACTTCAAACTTTTCTTCTGCAGCTTCTTCACCTCTCTTATCCCTCACAGAACGAATAGAGTTAGGCCCTTGCTCTGGATTAGCCTTTGGCTTAAGGGAGTGTTGTGGCTGGTGTGATGTTCTGTCCACACTGCTCAGACTTTCTCCATATCAGCAATAAGTCTATTTCACTTTATCATTCATGTGTTCTCTGTAGCAGCATTTTTCATTTCCTTCAGGAATGTTGGGTCGGGTGCAGTGGCTCATGCCTGTAACCTCTGGGAGGCTGAGGTGGGAGGATCACTTGAGCTCAGGAGTTCAAGCCCTGCCTGAGCACAAAGTGAGACCCCATCGCTACTAAAAATAGAAAAATCAGCTGAGTGTGTGGTGGATGCCAACTATGCAAGAGGCTGAGGTTAGGAGGATCATCTGAGCCCTGGACTTTGAGGTTGCTATGCGTTATGATGCCACAGCACTCTACCCCAGGGCAACAGGGCGAGACTCTTGTCTCAAAAATATAAACAAACAAAAAGAATGTTTTCTGTGCATCGACAGCTTGACTAACTGTTAGGCATAAGATGCCTCCGCTGCTGACATGTCTTCTTCACTATGCTTCATCATTTGTGCCTTTTGATTTAAAGTGAGAGATGCTTGACTCTTTCCGTCAATTGAATACTTAGAGACCACTGTAGGGATAGTAACTGGCCTAATGTCAATATCTGTGTCTTGCCAAATAGGGAGGCCTGAGCAGAGGAAGAGGAATGGAACAGCTGGTTGGTGGAGCAGTCAAAACCCACAGAACAATTATTGATTAAGTTTGCCATTTTATACGGGTACACCTTGCCCTGCCCCCAAACAACTATAATGGTAACAATGATCACTGATCCCAGATCTCTATAACAGTTAATAAGGACAAAACATTCTAAAATATCGTGAGAATAACTAAGTATGACACAGAGACACAATGTGAACACATGCCACTGGAAAAGTGGCACCAATAAAGTTGCCCGAAGCGAAGTTCATACAAACCCTTCATTTGTAAAAAAACACAGAATTGCAAAGCACAATAAAGGGAAGTGTAATATAATGAGATCTGCCCGGAAGTCACGGACACCACAGCTGTCACCCCACAAACTTCCAGCATTCACCCCTTAGGAATCGGCACATTCTCCTACATAATCCCAGTACTATCATCACACCTAAGACAATAATTCAAAAATGTCGTGTTAATAGCCAGTTTCCTAAAGTCTGCATGTGTCCCCCAGCGTTCATGACATTGATCCACAATACAATAATGTTGGGAGGTGGGGCCTAATAAGAGGTGGTTAGATCATAAGGGCTCTGCCCTTAGGAACGGATTAAGGTCATTGTCTCAAGAAGGGGTTAGTCATTGCTATAGTAGGCTTGTTACAAAAGCACATTCCTCCCCTCCTCTTATTCTTTTGTGTTCTCTTGTCCTTCCACCCCAGGATGACACATCTAGAAGGCTCTGGTCAGATGCTGGCACCTTGATAGTGGACTTCCCAGCCTCTAGAACTGTGAAAAACATTTCTTTTTTTAAATATAAATTACCCAGCTTGTGGTATTCTATTATAGTAACCCAAAATGGACTAAGATGCAGTTCATATTCAAATTTCTCTAATTGTTCCCAAATGTCTTTAAAGACTACTTTAAAAAAAAAAGATGTAATTAAGGTACCTAAATTGTATTTACTGTTTCTTTGGTCTCATTCTAGAAAAGTCATCCCTTATGTTTTTCATGGTATTTTTTTTTTTTTAAGGAATCAGGCAATAACACCCTACATTATGAATCTAATTGTGTTTTCTGTCTGAGTGTGATGTTTTAAGCTTGGTTGTTTTTTTTTGTTTTTTTTGTTTTTTTACCCTCAGTATTCCCTGTAAGCTGAAAGTTAGATAAAAAGTTTTCATTTGTTTCAGGTTAGACATTTTTGGCAAGAACCCTTCAAAGAGGATGCTGTAAACTTCATACTGCCTCACAGCAAGAGGCACATGCCAGGCTGCCTCACTGTTCACTTTGACCAAGCTAGCCACTTGGTCAAAGAAGCTTCATGATACTCTGACCTTGCCATCAAGTCATTTACACTGCCCTAAGCTCCACGTAGAAGAGGCTTAGTATGTGTGCAAAAAGCCTGCAAGGAATCCCAAGCTACTTTGCTTCTCTGGTCTCTTCAGATATCTCTTTGTCCATTTCTGTAATAATCCCTTTCCTCTTTTTAATTATTTTTAAAAAATAATAATATTTAATTATTCTCCCCTTTTGCTTTGGGAGCTTGGTTTCCTAACCAATTATCCATCTTCCTCCACCATCAAAACTCTGAAATTCTACTCGAAGAAGATCTCCTGAATTTTAATACAATGATCACAGTTCATCTTGGGTGGTCAATGTCAAGTTTACTGCCCGGTTTTTGGAAAGTGCCACAGAAACAAAGACTGTTTCTGCCAAATTTATTTTGTTTATTACCTCTCATAGCAGCATATAAACATAGGAGCTTATGAATAACTATTGTGTTAAAAGTCCCAGTGGTTGAAATCTACAACTCATAAGAGAGCTCCCACTGAACAAAGCAATTGTGAGCATTTACACAGGTGTTTCAGCCATTCATTTAAAATCTACCTCTACCTCTTGGCTATAGCTATGGTAGCAAACCAACCACAGCACGAAAGCACAAATACTTTCCAGCACCCTTGTGAGATATATCTAAGTATTATTGACTATTTGCCCCTAATGTATTTTTTTAATTCCTGGTTCACCTTAGTTGCATACATCAATTGGGCAGTCATTGGCATTCTGCAACATTTCCCACAAACAGGAAAATGAATAAATATATGCTGAGAATGTTTTGCAGAAACAGGTCTTATTTTGAAGCTGTGTATTTGTGACTGCACATGCAAAATGAATTAAGAATTGAGATCACTGTCTGGATCTCTCAGACCAAAAGTCAGATGTATCCAGATAAGGAGAAAGCTTTCCACTGAGTTCAAATTATTTGGGTAACTACATCCATTACCCAATTCACTTCAATTGTATAGTCCAGTTGAGGCTTACAAGTATATAATTTATTTTCATCTTTTCTAGTTAACAATCATTTTGCCTAACATTAGACAAGAATAACAAGTTTTTTATGCCACATTTTCTTGCTTTCTGCCATCTGTGTTCCAACTTGGAAACTGGGAAGAAAGGCACTGGGCACAGAGTTTTTAAAGGATCTGCTTTTCCTTTTCTCCCTGACCCAACCTAAGCTGGAATGAATAAACAATGCAAATGGCACCAAATTCATCCTCGCTCTCCAAGGTTGGTCCAGGGTGAATTGCGAAGTGTATGAAGTTCATCCCCGAGCTCCACCGCCCCTATCAAAACCTGCCCTTAACACAAAAATACAGTCTTTAGTTCTAAGCTAAATTTAAATTGATAATATGTCTTCCCCCAAAATCATTCAGTAATAGTGGACTTCAACTAGGGATGAAAAGCTGTGTCAGGTCCCCTGTAGTTGGCATTTCAGGAATCTACAGGCAGATAAAGGCTGTTTGAGGAGTCAAGGCTGTCCCTGCCCTACTGAGATTACATGATGTAAGCAACCATCTACCCTATTATTAAGTTTGACTCTGCCACTACTGGTATCTTCAAGCTAATATTTGCACAGTTCTATAATATTTGAAAAGCATGGCTCACTTTAATTATCTTTCTCAATCTTAATAAAATCCTATGAGCCCCATATCTTGTCTCCACTTGCAGATAAGGAAGCTGATTCCTTGCAACCAAGTACTAGGCTCACCCGCACTCGTGACTCTCACCAAGGTCTCAGAATCTGCATGGATGCTCTTTCCATCCCAGTCTATAAACAATTTTTCCTTTTCCTAGGAAAAAGGTGATAATCCTATCATTGACTGAGTCAGTACTATAGACAAAATGCCTATATGCCTCTGGCCTAAAAAGCTGTTTGAGAGAGAGCAGTGAAAAGATTTTGTGCAGGCAAACTTGTAAGAAACTGAGACAGTATCTCATGTGGCCAGGTTGGTTATTAGCCTAACATGACCAAGGCATCAGCAGGAATAGCATTTACTGTGTTAAGGAATTAAAGTTGACTTTATAAGGCCAATAAAAAAGCCCTTTGGAAAACTGGCCAGATACCCATCAATAACTTTTCCTGATCTGTGGTAAGTAATGAAGGTCACTTGCTGATGGGTCTGGGAATGGAAATGTGCTTGGGGACCTCAAGAGAAGAGGAATTTACCCAATGCATACAGTTATCTAATGGCACACATGAGACTTGGGCTTGTGAAAAGCTTTTGAGAAGTCCAGCCTGAAAATTCCTTATAAAAGGTTCCAGCAAAAACTCCCTGACTTAAGGCCTACATGGGAGCAGAGGTTTGCACACAAACTCCTGTATGCCCAAGAAGTTTCTTTATGCTTTGTTTAAAGATCTAAAGTAACAGCCTCTAAACGGGAAAGCCAGCAAGGGCAGGTATTCAATCTACCTTGTTCCTCCATAGCCTCAGGCATCATCAGATAAGAACAAAGTATAAGTAACAAAAATAATAACAAAAATAATGGCTAACATGTTCTCCATTAAGTTATGTTAAATTGGGTTATGTTGAAAGGGTTATGTCAAAGGTGTATGTTGAGTGGATTATCGGAAGCTAATCACGAGGTAGTCACATGATGTTTAAATGGATCAATGAGGTCATTGCTGTATTGTGTACATGTACAAAATTCCCTATGTAAACCAACCACAAATAAAGAAGCTCGCCATTTTGCCTGAGCAAGCAGATGGTCACCTTTATTTAAAACACAATTTCAATAAGTGTGCTTATTCTTCACATCGCTTTTCCACCAGGCCCTTTTGTAACAACTGATTTTACTACCCCTAAGTATTTTATACATGCACAATATTTGGGGGAGATTATAAAAGTATATTTTATATTAGAGAAATAAGGGAGTAGGGGGAAGAGATGAGAAAGAGAGAGAGGAGAAAGAAGAGAGGAAAGCATGAGAGAAAAAACATGGGGGAGGAAGCACGAGAATGTGTGGCACCCCAAAGGAAGGAAGGAAGAACGTCAGCCCCCACACAATGCTTTTTGAATATTGAGGAAACAGAAGAATAATAATAAATGCATCTCATCTCTTCTTCTCACAAGGTTTTTAGACTGTAACCACAGGACAGGTGGGAAACCACAGAACAAAGCCTCCAACATTACCACATAATCTCAAAGCAGGTAGCACTAAGCAGTTGGGGTAGAACAACCAACATCGGTGGGTTGTCTTCACTATGTGCATTTAGTGATGAGTTTTAAAGAAAACTTAGCCTTTCTCTCATTTTCCAATACAAATATAGGTCTATAGTTACAAGTAAACCAGTGATATCTAAAATACACTTCAAACAATTCATGCACTGCCTTTCTA
>CAUYQV010125728.1:0-15235 GCA_963574575.1 Galagoides demidoff
AGGGGATATACTTTGAGATATGTAAATATTCTGGTACTTCTCCAACATTTATCCCCAATTTTATCATACATTGATGATTTTATTTTATTTTTTTTATAGAGACAGAGTCTCACTGTATCTCCCTGGTTAGAGTACTGTGGCGTCACACAGCTCATAGCAACCTCCAGCTCCTGGGCTTAGGCGATTCTCTTGCCTCAGCCTTCTGAGTAGCTGGGACTACTGGCACCCGCCACAATGCCTGGCTACTTTTTTGTTGCAGTTTGGCCAGGGCTGGGTTTAAACCCACCACCCTGGGTATATAGGGCCAGCACCCTACCCACTGAACCACAGGTGCCGCCCCACATTGATGATTTTTGGGTGAGTTTACTATTATTATGATATAGGTAAATAGTGATTTTCTAATTCTACCATTCCTTCTACACTTATTAGTCTGTTTTTACTACAAGGGAGAGCTTTCCCTTCTCTCTTATTTGTTTATATCAGTGGGGACGCTTGTATCCACATCTATTCAATCAGTCGTAATCCTTAACTGTCATTATTCATTGTGATGCTCACATTATCCCCCAGCTGGCTAGTGAGGACACCTTCAGGATGAATGCCCTATGCTTTTGCTCTGTCTTCTCCTTCTTTAAACACTTTCTTAATTTTTGGCACAAGATGCTCCAGATTCATCATGGTTATTTTTCTTGCCCTGATCCTGAAATCAATTATTTCTCCAAGGACCCCCAGTTCTATTGAGCAGAGAATGTTTTTTAAAAACCAAGATCTGAGCATTAAATGTGCTTAGCTGCAAACTTTTAAAACCTCCCATTAGTTATTCTATAAATGGATTATTTTTTATCTGGGCTATCACATGATATGCATGCCATTATATACTGTTTCTCCTGATTTCATGCTGTTTTTCTGTGCTGGAATTTGGAGTCACTATGTATATTTGCTTATTTAGGAAGCATGGCTTACCCTGAATTTTGAATATTTGAAAAGACTTTAATTGCTCTCACTTTGGGCAGTTCAAAGGTTACTGGATTTTATTTAATATCTTCCTTACTTAGGTTACTTTAATTCTTTTGTTTCATTTATCTCCATTAAGTAAAGATGTAGACTGTACTTAATTGAATCTTTTCCTTTTAGCAGTGGAACAAAGCTAAAGGTGATTCTTGTTAATTTGTTACTCATTTGGGTTATCCATTTATCTGGATTTGATTTGAGATGATGCTTAGTCTTGGTTTGTAATGAGGTCTGTACTGAACATTTTTGTATTCTTTGCCTAAAATGTCCTTTCAGAGACTGATGTAGTGCTGCTATTTGTAGTGTGGGAATCCAGCTATAGGGAATTAGTTTTATGTGAGAGTCTGGCTGGGTTTTTATTTTCTTTTCTACTCGAAGAGTATGTTTTCTATTTCTGTCATTGAAAATTTGATTGTGCTCCTGAAAATGAAAAACATTTATCAATGGTAATTCTCTTAATTTTTTAATGATTTTACGATACATCTGTCAGAATGTGAGCTGCATTCATCTTATAGAGCATGTTGACCCTTGGGATATAGATGTAATTGCTGATTTTCTTTAGAATAGATTCCATGAAAATATATTTGAATTCTTAATTTGAAGACAAATTTTGCACTTTATTTTAATTTTAGCAGTGTGGTTTATAATAGTTATTTTCCTCCCTACTTGAGTAAGTCTTCTAGGATTTAGGGTTACCTGTGCATGCATGTTTGTCTATACTTACATGTGTGTGTTTTTATGTGATTGTGAGTATAGTGAAGGTCATTTAGGCAGGATGCATTGGTGTGGTCATCAGAAGTTTTGCAGTTGTAGATTGCATTTGAATGATAGTTTTTAAGACTTCTACTTCTTTTCCATAAAAAAACCCAGTGTGTATTGTAGGTCATAAAGCATCTTGATATCTAATTACTCCTCACTCCTGTCAATACTCTGAAAACATTTATTTTATTTTGATAGTTTATGTGAAGAATATCATAGTATTGGATGGATGGATTCCATAGCATGGAATAGTATAAGATACAGAAGTATGTACTCGTCAGGTGAAAAGTATTTATTAAGTTCCTACTGTCTGCCTAGTGTTATGCTATCTAGTTGGGGAAAGTGAAACAAACGCATTTGAAACAATTGTCAAACAACAAGTACTTTTCTATATTAGCATTACCAACTTGGATATGGTGAAACAAATTAGTCATTGTGATAAAGACAGATGTCAGTATAGACTTTTTTCTTTTTCTTAAGATATTTTTGTGTATTGCAGAACACTGCTTAACCTACACATTTATTTACCTTTTCTGACTAGAAACATGTGCTCATTAATGTTATATTTCAGATGTTTAATGTTTAATGTTGTTAATTTAATGATTAATCAGTCAGTTTTGCTGCCTCTCTCTGATAGAGATTGAGATGGTCTAATTCAAGGTTATTGAGGTAGCAAACTACATTAATCACATTTTTGCTCTTTCAACAATGTGTGAATTATTGATGCTCATGGAAATATTTTGTAAAATATTACTCATAGTAATGAGTGTCAATAGTTCAGTAATTACTTTGACAGTTATAGTAAATGGCTATGTGACTTTACATAAGGTATTTAGTCTTTCAAAACCTCATTTTTTCAAACTAGGACAATAAAATTTACCTCATGGAGTTCTTGTGAGGCTTAAATGAGAAAATACACAGAAGCACTAACACACTTCCTAGAGCACAGCAAGCGCACTGTACATATTGATAATCATTATCATTAAGTTACCTTATTAGTTGGCCTCATGGAATCCCTACACCAACTGTTATTTGATATTTCAGATTGGCTAAGAGATATGCAGGGTATGCAAGGAGGTCTCTTGCTATGTTAAGCCCAAGAGATGGAATGCTGCAATACTTTATCAATGATGACAAAGTGAGACTCTGTTTCCAAAAAAATAAAAAAAAGAAAATAAAAAGTTGAGTAAAAAGTTGTAAGATTATGAAACTTTGCTGTCATTTGCTGAATATGTCTCCTTTAGCTGTCGTAGTGGAGAAAAGAGGTGTGATAAGGGACATGTCCACAAAATAAAACAAAAATGCTTATCACAGAATTGGCTCTTGAATTTGTTTTGGAATTAATCCTATAAAGTAGAGGATGGCTAAGAAGAACCTTTAGGATAGAAGACTATTCCTGTTCAGATGGAGAATTACAGTGGGAAACTAAAAACTTGAATGTTTCAGTTTATTTATTTATTTTTTATTTTTTTGAGACAGAGTCTCACTATGTCCTCCTCAGTAGAGTGCCATGGCATCACAGCTCACAGCAACCTCAAACTCTTGGGCTTAAGTGACTCTCCTGCCTCAGCCTCCCAGTAGCTAGGACCACAGGTGCTTGCCACAGCACCTGGTCATTTTTTGTGGCAGTTGTCATTGTTTTCTAGCTGGACCGGGCTGGATTCAAACCTGCCAGCCTTGGTGCAGGTGGCCGGTGCTATAACCACTGTGCTATAGGTACCAAGCCATGTTCCAGTTTTGTTATGCACTGGGTTTATGACTTTGGACAAGTCACTTAACCTCTTTGGGCCTCAGTTTTCTTTTTATCTATAAAGGAAGAATTTGCCCAGACCAATTTAGCTCTAATATTTTTTGGTGTACTTTTAGACATACAAAATGAAATTTGCATATTATTTTAAAACTTATTATTATTTTTAACATTTCATTATGGAAAATTTAAAGTTACCTAAAAGTGGAGAGAGGAATATAATGGATCTTTAGGTCCCCATTATCCAGCTCAATAATGATCATTTTATGGTTAGTGTTGTTTACCTACAATCCTACCTATTCTTCCTCCCCACTCATTTTTTTTTTGGTTTTTAAATTACCATTTTATTTTATTAAAAATTTTTTGGCATATAATACAGTAGTTATATATTTCTGATTATTTGAAAGCAAATCTCAGATTTTATATCATTTTTAAACAAATATTTTAGAATATATCTAGTAGAAAAGGATTCTTTTCAAAACATAGACATCCAATGCTATTATCATATGTAAATAAAAATAATTCCTTAATATCATTAAATATACAGTTGGTTTTCAGATTTTCCTAATTCTCTCTCTCTTTTCTTTTTTTACAATTTGTAATTTGAATTGGGCTACAGAGTCCAGTCATTGCAGTTGAATGATACACTTCTCTCTCTCTTTTTCTTTTCAATACAGAATCTCACTTTGTTGCCCTTAGTAGAGTGCTGTGGTATCGTAGCTCATAGCAACCTCAAACTCTTGGTTCAAGCAATCCTCAGCCTCCCATGTAGCTGGGACTATAGGCACCCTGCCCACCAAAACACCTGGCTATTTTTAGAGATAGGGTCTCACTCTTTCTCTTTTTTTTTTTATTTTGAGACAGTGTCTCACTTTGTCACCCTTGGTAGAGTGCTATGGCATCATAGCTCACAGCAACCTCAAACTCTTGGGCTCAAATGATCCTCCTGCCTCAGCCTCCCAAGTAGCTGGGACTACAGGAGCCTGCCACAATAATCAACTATTTTTAGAATGAAGTCTTGCACTGGCTCAGACTGGTCTTGAATCTGAGCGCTCAGGCAATCCACCTGCCTCTGCCTTCCTAGTGCTAGGATTACAAGTGTGTGGCTTGGCACCTGTGGCTCAAGCGGCTAAGGCGCCAGCCACGTACACCTAAGGTGGCGGGTTTGAATCCCCAGCCTGGGCTGGCCAAACAACAATGATGTCTGCAACCAAAAAATGGCCGGGCGTTGTGGCGGGCGCCTGTGGTCCCAGCTACTTGGGAGGCTGAGGCAGGAGACTTGCTTGAGCCCAGGAGTTGGAGTTTGCTATGAGCTGTGATGCCATGGCACTCTACTCAGGGGGATAGCTTGAGGCTCCATCTCAAAAAAAAAAAACAAAACCAAGTGTGAGCCACTGCTCCCAGCCTCCATTTAATTGGGATCTCACTCTTGCTTAGGCTGGTCTTGAATTCCTGAGTTCAAGCAATCCACCCACCTTAGCCTCCCAGAGGGCTAGGATTATAGGTGTGACCCACTGTGCCCAGCCTCATTGATATGTCTCTTAAGTCCTCTTAAACATATAGTTTCTTCTCTATCTTTTTATCTTGCAATTTAT
Organism: Galagoides demidoff; assembly: GCA_963574575.1. Lineage (NCBI taxonomy): Eukaryota > Metazoa > Chordata > Mammalia > Primates > Galagidae > Galagoides > Galagoides demidoff. Next base: position 5,110 of record CAUYQV010125728.1, read on the forward strand.
TTATTGGAAAAAAGTTCATTTGTTCTGTTGAATTATTTGATTTTTTTTTCAGATGGAGTATCACTATGTTACCCTTGGTTAGAGTGCTGTGGCATCACAGCTCACAGCAACCTCAAACTCTTGGGCTTAGGTGATTCTCTTGCCTCAGCCTCCCAAGTAGCTGGGACTACAGGCGTCTGCCACAATGTCTGGCTATTTTTTTTGTTGTTCTTGTCATTGTTGTTTAGCAGGCCTGGGCCGGGTTCAAACCTGCCTGCCCTGGTGTATGTGGCTGGCACTCTAACCGCTGAGCTACAGGTGCCACGCCTGAATTATTGGATGTTGCTTGTTAAAGTCCCATGGTGTTTATTTTGCACTGTTGTTCTTTACAAATTGATAGATTTATAAGCTTGCTTCGATTTTGGTTTGATTTTTTTTGTGTGTGTCAAAAATACATCATAGAAGGGGGTGTGCATTTCCACTAGGAGGCACTTAATGGCTGATATTGCTTTGTTTGTGATGTTGATCAGCATTGATGATGATTGCTTAGATGTGTTAATTTATTTGGAATTATAAAATAATGCTAGTCTAGGTCAATCATTCCCTCTTCATATATTGGTTAAAAAACTTCCATAAACGGAACCCTTCTTTCATCAAGTATTTAATTATGGTATAATTCATCTAGTAAAGACATGATAGATGCAAATTCTTTCTCTTTATTTACTGATTGTCATAATAATAAATTTATCTCTAGTATCCTCCAAAGATGACTTTTTTGGGGAAATATTAAGAACCCACAGAATTTTAGATATTTGATGCATTTTGATTCATTGCAGTTATTATCCTTAGAATATCCTCACATTCTCATCTTAAGTCAGTGGGGGCCTTTTTAGGTTGGCTTCTGCATCTTTTTACATGATCAATAGTCTTTGGTAGCTTTCTTGATTTATGGTATAACAAGGTTTTCCAGGATTATTTTCTGTATTTCATACCCCTCCTGGAATTAGCTATTTTCCCAAGGACTCTTAATTTCTTCATTAGTGGGAAGTGTTATTTAGAGACCATTCTCTGATAGCAGGAATGCTCATGTCAACTGGGTTTGGGCAGATGAGACAATGATTGTTTAAAAAAATAAAATGCATCATGAATTTATAATTTTAATTCAGAAACATCCTATACACTAGAAAATAAGCAAAGAAAATCTATATACTTATATATTTTTTAAAATTAAATCATAGCTGTGTACATTAATGCAATCATGGGGTACAATATGCTGGTTTTATACACAATCTGAAATGCTTTCATCAAATTGGTCAACATAGCCTTCACGGCATTTTCTTAGTTATTGTGTTAAGACATTTATATTCTGTACCTAGTAAATTTTGCATGTACCCTTGTAAGATGCACCATAGGTGTGGTCCCACCAATTACTCTCCCTCCACCCATCCTCCCCGTTACCCCCTCCCTTTCCCTTTTTCTCTTTTTCTGTGGCTATAATTGGGTTAAAGCTTTCATAAGAAAGCTATAAATTGGTTTCATAGTAAGACTGAGTACATTGGATACTTTTTCTTCCATTATTGAGATACTTTGCTAAGAAGAATATGTTCTAGCTCCATCCATGTAAACATGTAAGAGGTAAAGTCTCTATCTTTCTTTAAGGCTGCATAATATTCCATGGTGTACATATACCACAATTTATTGATCCATTCATGGGTTGATGGACACTTGGGCTTCTTGACTTAGCAAATTATGAATTGGGCTGCAGTAAACATTCTGTTAACATATATCTTTGTTACAATGTGATTTTTGGTCTTCTGGATATATACCTAGTAGAGGAATTATAGGATTGAATGGCAGGTCTGTTTTTTATATACTTATATACATTTTTAAGAATTACATTATCTATTATGAAACATTTTACTGCATTCTGTCCTTTCAGGTAAATTGTCTGTTAGAATTTCTGTGACTGCTGGAATATTAATATTAGCTATTATCTAGCTAATATCCATGGTATTAAATATATTTCTGTTTTATTTTAGAGTGCATTACCAGGAAAGGCCCTAGTCTTCTTTGAAACCTGTTTTTTTCTTGTCCCTGATAAACCTATCATGGACAGGTCCGTATCTTGAAGACTTCTGTGTTTACCAGACAGTCAGTGGAGATGGGCATCACAAGTAAAATGGCATGTGTGGAGGCCCAGAGGAATTAAAAAGTCTTGCATCTTTGAAGAATAGCGATCCTAAGCATGAGTTGTTTTGGAGGAGTGGCAGGACATATAAGATGTATGGAGTGGGTAGGTGTGACATCTCAAGCTATTCAGTATGCTGTGTTACGGAGCTATTATATTTATACTGTAGGAATTTAATAAGGCTTTTTTTTTCTTTTTTAAAAAGAGATGGGATCTTACTGTTTTCCATAGGCTGAAGTGCAGTGGTGTAATCACAGATCACTGCAACCTCAAACTTCTAAGCTCTAGTGATCCTCCCACCTCGGCTGCCCAAATAGTTAACACTATAGGCATGTACCAGTGTTTTAAAATTTTTTTGTAGAGATGGGGTTTTCCTATGTTGCCTAGGCTGGTCTTGAACTCCTGGCCTCCAGCTATCCTTCCATCTTGGCATCCAAAAGTGTTGGGATTATAGATATTAGCCACTGTGCCCGTTGTTAATAAGAATTTTAATAGGGAAATGACTTAATTAGAATTAAAATATTCAAAAAACCTTTGTAGCCACATAAAGAATAAACTGAAGCAGGGAAAGCAGTAGTAAACGATTGCAGGACCTAAGACTCTAGACTGGTGGTTCTCAACCTTCCTAATGCTGAAACCCTTTCATACAGTTCCTCATGTTGTGGTGACCCCAACCATAAAATTATTTTTGTTGCTACTTTTTTGTTGTAATTTTGCTACTGTTACCAATTGTAATGTGAATATCCGAAATGCAGGATGGCCTTAGGCGACCCCTGGGAAAAGGTCATTCAGTCTCCAAAGGGCTCGCAACCCACAGGCTGAGAACTGCTGGTCTGGATGGACCTGGGAGTTATTTGGCAGGTCAAATAATCAGAAATTAGTGATCAACTGATTATGGGCAGGAAGTGAAATAAAAGAATCCAGGAACTCTTAGGCTCCTGGATTGTGCGGACATGTGGGTGATGTTTCCATCCATGAAACAGTGAATGTAGAAGGAGCAGTCTGGGTTGGTAGCGTGTGGATGTTACTGAGGTAGGATGGTAAGTTCTGTTTAGGGCAGTGTGGGCCTGCAGCCCTTTGCCTTTTTGGTGGAGAATTCTATACATGCACAAATGTACATAAACATCTTCATAGTTAAGGACGCAGATTTGGGTTCAAATCTGCTACTTACTATCTGTGTGACTTTGGGAAGGTGACTTAATATTTCTAAGTCTTAGTTTTTAGAGTTGTAAAGAGGGGATATAACTCATAGTTTTGTTCTGTGAATTAAATGGTCTAATTGACAAAAGTCTAATATAATGCCTAATACATAAAAAAACTTGACAAATATAGTTTTTATTACAGATATGGCGGTTGCCAGTAACTTGTGTGGAACCATGGAATGGATTAGATTTATTAGAAAGATGGAAAGATGAGAATGAGAAGATAGGGCTCCAAATATGGACTACTAGGGACTGTCAACAGTTGAACATCAGAAATTTAGTTGCCTGGACCTTCCCACTCTGTCCTCTACCCCCAATTAGGTCAGTTATTTTAGGTATTACTGGAGGAAGTACAGGTTTATCTGTTTCACAGCCAGTTGTAAATAGTGTTATTTCCATTGCCCAACTTATTTATTCACATTCATTAATTAATTAAAAAAAATTTTTTTAAACTTTATTTTTTTGCCATTTTTGGCCAGGGCTGGGTTTGAACCCGCCATCTTTGACATATGGAGCCGGTGCCCTACTCCTTTGAGCCACAGGTGCTGCCCTAATTAATTTATTTAATACACATTTACTGAGATGTTGGTAGACATTATTAGAAGTGCTGAAAAAAAAATCAGAGAACAGACAGACACCTGGGTCACAGGCCTCATGGTGGATATTCATCAAAAAGGTAAAACTATCATCTAGAGATAAGTACTTCAGAAAGGATCAAAATAGGATAAAATGTTGGAGAATTCCTATGAGATTACTGTAGATTGGATGATAGGGAAGGCCTCTATGAGGAGAATATAGTTAAGATTACATAATCAGTAGTAGCCAGCCACGTGAAGATTGGACAGAAGGACTTTCTAGGTAGTGCAGAGGAATAAGCTGTGGGTGTATCTGGAGAACACTGAGAAAGGTAATGGGCTCAGAAAAGGGCAGTGGGAAAATTGAGGAACTGAGACCAGAGAGTATGTAGTGACCAAAGCCACACAGGGCCCTCCAAACCAGGATAAGGAGTCTGGATTTATCCTAGGCAACTTGAAAAGCCCCTAGAAAGCTTTAGGTAGATCATTTTAAAAAGATGATTGTGATCACAAGAGCCAAAAATGAGGTACGGAAGCCAGAAACAGGAGGCTAAAGATGAGAGATGCTTTGTTTTCTTATATCCTTTTATTATTAGATGAGAGTGGCATCTTGAAGATCTTAGTTGTTTGGAAGTCTCAAAACTGTCATTGAATTGATCACCATCAGGAGAGTTGTCTTGATGAACCCAGGGGTGCAAGAATGGGATTAACTGAACTTATGTTCAATTACTTTCTGCTGGGGAGAGTTCATAGCTGCTCTCTAGGTTGTCAAAGAGATCTCTGAACTCAAAAGGGTAACCATTGTTAACGTGTTGAGTCCTATAGGAGGTCTTGCCCTACTGAGGCAACATAGTGAGATTCTGTCTCAAAAAACAAACAAACAAAAAAACCAAACATCTTTCCCCTTCAGTTTCCTCTCCCTACATTTAACTTACAAGTCTAGAAATTCAAGTTTTGCTTACAGCCATTGTTCATAAAAGCCACAAGATGGCAGTGTTTCTCCTTAAAATGAAAGTGAGTGACTAAGTTGAAGATGGGTGGGGGGGAACAGAATATGAATGTGTACTGGGCAATCCTCTCTGATTTTCCATAATTTCCTTAATTTTCCTTATCCTTTACTTGAATACAAAGTAGAACTGACATGCTTACATCTTTCCTCTTTAATTTAGATTTTGATCACAGTTGTTTTTGGAATTGTAAAGTTAAAATAAAATTAAAAAGAATTAGCTGGATCCCGTGCTTACTGTTTTTCAGCTTTTCAATAAATTATTAATAAGTAATTTCCTTTTGCACATTTAATCCTTCCCTTTTGCACAGAGTAATCTTAGCAACATAGGGTTGTGATGTTTGTTCCCTGTGTGTATGTGATTTTTAAAAATGCTACTGGCAAGATCTACCAGGTATGTTCCCATTTAAAAACTTTATTTATCATCATAAATATTTGTTGATAGTACTGATAGTCAGTGTCCAAATATTTAAGGCAAGTATAAGGAGTGAAAAGGTGGAATAATTTTTGACATATATATGTATAAAATTTTTATTGTCAGATTCTTTTCTACAATGAATAAGTGCAAGATTTTCTTTGCATACTTGAGAAAATATGTAAATAGAGCCCGAGGAGACCTTGTTTTGCTTTACTTTGTATATTATTGTGTTCAGAGTAAGGTTAGCAAATGCCTGTTGGGGTCTGGGAAGTAGAATGAAAGGATCAGGCTGAGAGTGAGGAATGGTGGAGATTGTGGCAATTGGGAGAACATATGCTCTTTGTAAAGGGGAGAGCTCATCCTGATTGTTGCCATGCAAGAATGTGGGTCTGTGGCTCGGTGCCTGTAGCATAGTGGTTATGGCTCCAGCCACAATGCACTAAGGCTGGTGGGTTTGAACCAGCCCAGGCCAGCTAAAACAATGATTGACAACTTCAACAAGAATAGTCGGGTATTGTGGTGAGTGCCTATAGTCCCAGCTACTTGGACAGCTAAGGCAAGAGAATTGTTTAAGTCCAAGAGTTTGAGGTTGCTGTGACCTGTGATGCCACAGCACTCTACCAAGGGTGACCTAATGAGAGTCTGTCTCAAAAAACAAACAAACAAGCAAAAAAGAATGTGTCTAGTTTAAAGAGTTTTCTGATTTTTTTCAAGGAAAGCCAGAAATTTGCATTTTTGTACTATCTCCTGATTTTTAACTGTTGGCAACTAAATGAAATCATTTCAAAGCATTTTATAAGCCAAACAAAATAATCATGCAGATGAAATCTGGCCTCCAAATTAGTACTTTTTTATTTTCTGGGCTTAGAACACCGTAGTTAATTCTTACAGCTTTCTTGAAGGGATAGTGTAGATCCAGTAGTAACAAAATGCTGCAAGATTTCTGGATACAAGTGGTTTTACAGTGGTTTTGGCCCCTCCTGACTGATGCTGGGTCTGTCTATTCTCATTTTAGGGTATGGTCAGACAGGTCCAATGTCTCGGCGAGCTGGTTATGATGCTATTGCTTCTGCTGTTTCTGGTCTGATGCACATCACAGGGCCTGAGGTAGGTATCCTTCTTTAGAATATCCATATTTTTTTTCCCTACGTAGTCTGAAGAGATTTTACTTTTTACTAACCTGTAGGATCAAACTTGAGTTAATTTTAGAAGGAAACCCAGTACAGTGAATGACTTATTAAAGTAAAATGGAATTGTTCATCACAAATGTATTTGAGGATAACCATCAATTTGGCTCAATGGAAAAGAGCAATATTTTTAGCAATACATTTAGGGGTCAATGTATTTTTCATATTTATTATATTATTCAAGTTTAATATAGTCACCTTCATGTGGTTTAGGAATATTCTTTCTTTGAAATAGAATAGCTGACTAAACTAGACCTCAGCTGTCCATTTCTACTAGAGGGCATTGATTTGTCATGTATTCATAGCAGAAGTTTCCCTCTTTCATCTGCAACATTAGAAGTAGTTACATATTTGAAAATTTGTTATTTAAAGCTTCAGGTATAGTTGTATCTGATTTGTCATATGCCTTATATTCTGGCCTTAAAAGAATTATTTGATTTTATAATAATCTCTCTCCATTGAAGGTGAGTTGTGGAGTTCCTAAAAAATATACATAGATGTCCAAAATATAGTTGGTTAAATAAAAAAAAATGACCCCTAGATAAAACAGTATAAATGGTATTAAATTAAGTAAAAAAAATAGTATAAAAACCTAGTAAATAAAAATATTAAAAGACATCTATTTTAAATAAACTGGATTGGTAATATTAAAATTTTTGTTCTAGTTCTAGTAGATATTCTTTCCCTGAATCACTTTCTTTAGTTGATTCTTCAGGAAATATTTCAGTGTTGGGATGAACTGATGCAGAGTGATCTCATGTCTTCTCTTTTGCAGTCTTCTATATATTAGTTCAAAGCAGCTATTGGAGTTTGATGTTTTAAAATCTAAGGTCTCTCATATATATATATATTTTATGTCTATGGCCTTTCCTTAAAATATTTGAGGGTGCTGTTTTCCTTTCCATACATTGAGAGAATAGAGCATCAACATATCTCTTTTTGTTCTATCCTGTGGAATGTCGTATGGCCAAGACATTGTTATTGTGAGTACTTTTATTTAGGGCCACTGTCCTCAGTTGGGAATATGTGAAAAGATCTGGGACATTTGAATATGTATATTCAAATGCTAAAATGAATAATATTAAAAACTGTAAAGGTATGGAATTATTGTAGTTCCCTTAGTACTCTTTACTATATTCTGACAGGGATAATCACATAGTATGTGCTCAGCCTTATATGTTAACAGTGGTCTTTATCTTGTGTGTTACCCTACTTGAGTGATTTTTGTTTTAGTTGAACAAACAGTAACAACAGTGTTTACTGAGTACTTACTATGTGCCAAACATTGCTTTATATAGTTTACATGTATTAAATTAAGTAAACTTAACTCCTATATACTGTATCTCTTTCACATGGGCACACCTCTCATTTCCTAATTAAGTCATGCATCAGTCCAATGAATAGTTATTGCATGTATTTCCTACCACGTGATGGGAACTGAGGTAGTCACTAGAGATTATCCAGGCCACAGGACAGGCATGGTCTTTCCTCTTCTGAAGCTGTCAAATGGGAAATGCAAACATTAATAGAAAATATTCATTACATACAAATCAAAAGAACTTGGAAGAAGAGTACAGGGTGCTCTTCTATAGTTAAAGCTTTTAACATATATAACAGCGTGCCTCAGACCATTATTATATTAATACTAAGATCTTCACAAAATGTGGTTTGACAGTAAAAGACAAAAGCAGATTTCAGAGAATCAGGCCATGCTGGAAGTTCCCCTTAAGAGAGTTGTTTTTATTTATCTTACCAGCAATATATTATAATGCTCTAAGCCTCTCAGCAAAGTTTGCACAAGAAGGGTCAAGTTTGAAAGCTCTAGGTAATATTTTTCAGTAGACAATGCACAGGCACTATTGCCAGTTATATCTGTTGTGTGTGGACGTTAACTGCCCAGCCACGTACCTGTGCTGTAGTGTAACTCCATGTTGGCAGATGACTGATTGAGATCCAGGCTTCTCTGTCATCAGGAGGCTCCACTGCATGACCCTACACAGTGAAGCATAACTTTGTCAGGATGGTCAGTGAGGGAGGGCATCTCTGAGTGCCAGATATCTAAAGTAGAACTGGTAAGCATTATCCAGTGACCAAAGAGCCTGGTAGGTTTGTGGAGCCAAAAGAAGGGTAGTGTCATTGTATTATTGTGACTAGCAAAGAAGGGGTAAAACGAGGTTGGAGAGGCAGGGAACAGTGACTGAACTTATTGTTTGTGGGCTTATATTACTTTGTAGTTCAATGAGAAAAGAAGACATATTAGTATATATAAATATATTTTTGGTGATGATCTCTTATATTTCTGCCTAGAAATAAATGATGTTTCAAAGGTATGGGGTTAGTATTATAATGAAAAATCTCAAAATGCATATTTTTTCTATAATGACATAATAATGCCATTTTTATCTAAAAGGGGGCATATCTAAATGTATAACATAGGGTAAAATTTATGAAAGCAATCTTTATAATGAGATTTAAGGCAAACAAGTTATAGTTGACTGACACTAAATCTAAAATATAGTCTTTTAAGAGAGCTGTGGTATTGTCAGATATGATTCATATTTGATTATGGAGAGGAAGAGAACTGATTTTAAGTGCCTACACTGTGCTAAGCCCATGCTAAATGTTCTGTATATGCCATTATCTCCTTTGATGCTCACGTAGATATGTCCAGGCAGATATTGATAAACTGTGTAACTGAAGCTTAGAGGCTTAAATAGCTTGTTCAGAGTGCCCAAGGATGTGAAGAGCTAAAGCCACACTTTGAACCCACACTCTGCTTTACTCTTACAGCCTGTAATGTTCCCGCTTTCTATGATGCTGCTGAGTAAATCCTGCTGTCTGTTGTATTTGTATCTTGCTTCTGCAGCTGCTCAGTATATAGTCTTCTGCTTTACAGTATAGTAAATAGACCATTTTGAATAGTGAGAATGCATTCCACTTAGAGTCTGGGGCCCTAACTCTAAATCACTCCTATGCAATGTTTATCGATCACCTAAAATGGGCTTCAGTAGAAAGCTTCATAAGAAAGATCATGATCTTTGCTTTGATCATTGCTGTATCTCTATACATAGAACAGAGCCTTAGTAAATGCTTTCAGCAAACATGTGTTGAGTGAATGAATAAATGAATACTTAGCATTGTGCTGTACATTCTTGAACACATATAGCTTCCTGTGTTTCAGTGAAGGGTGCATATGGAAGTCAAGTTCACATACCTTTTCTACGAGATATTATAAATAGCAAATAAAATGTCTTTTATAAAATGTGAAAGCCTGACATTGTGTATGATGTAAGGTGAGATACCTGAGAATCAGCAGTATAAGAGAAATGACTGTGGATGTTCAACAAAAACATTCAGTAGAATGTTCAATTTTATTCATAACAGGAAAAAAACTGGAAATAACTCCAATGTTCATCAAAGGAACAGTGGAGAAATTCTGGTATATTCATACTATGGAATGCCATATACCAATAAAAACATACAATTAATACACACAATAATTGAAAGAACCACAAAAGCATTATATTGAACAAAGGAAGCCAGACATGAAGAATGCCTCGTGTGGTTCTGC
>CAUYQV010125729.1:0-24681 GCA_963574575.1 Galagoides demidoff
CTTCAGAATATAGCCTAGCGGGGTGTTCTCTTGGCCCCAGAATATGTTACCCATGTGTGAGAAAGAACAAACGTCCAGCCTCTTAATCAATCCCACCCCGTACTCCTGGGTTGTCAAAGTGTCCTCTGACCAACCCAAGAAACCTTCTGGCCAAACAAAAGGAAGCATCCTTCCAATGTTTGGGGAAGAGTACCTGAGGAGAGTGGCCCCCTCAGCCCCTGTGCCTGTCTGGAATTAGACACTCGTACCAGTGTAGCGCTTAGTACCTGCTGACTCTCCTGTGCTTATTACTTTCCAGCAGCACAGCCGGAGAAATCAGGTATCAGGGAACCAGGTGCCACATGATGCAAGTTCTGCCTCTGTCTGCACCTGCTCCAGAGTATCAATCAAAGTGGGGATGAGCCCCACCCTGAGAAAACAGCTGTACGGTGTTTGCACATTTAACCTTCCATTATTTCTACAAACGCCTTCTGAATTCCCAGTAACAAAGGAAAATAGGCTTTTTATCATAAACAGGTCTTAAATGCTAGTTTTTCTAACCTACTTCCCCCCCCCAAACATTAGCAAAGTAATAATAATTAAATTCAAGGTTAATAGACACTCTAAATTTTTTGCATCATAACCAGCTACAACTAAGCAAAGTCTTAGAGAAAACCAGAATGACTTTGCACTCTTCCATTTATGCCAATAGACTAAAAAAATCAAATAGTCGGGGTTATCCTCCTTGCCTTCTTCATTTTCAAGAGACTAAACTGTAGCCAAGGGTTTGGGAAATTTTTTTTGACTGGCCTATTGCCTTGGGCTTCCCTTCACAGGCTTCTGGTTGCCCAGAGGAGCCGTAGAGGGGAGCGATTTTGCCCTTTGTTTGGAGCCAGGTCCTTGGCCTCTAACTGTTAACAATCCAGCTTTTTCTCAAATATACAGAGAGTCAATTGAATTTAATTCTGCAATGGAAGGCAGTAAAAACAACCTTATCACACACCTACAACATCCGAAGCACACAATGAGCCCGTACAAACTTAACTAGTATATAAAGCAATCCTTTGCCAACATTCAAACAAAGCGTGCAAACTACAAGGACAGAGAGAGAGAAGCAGCAGAGGTCTATAGAGATAAATAGGAAAAGTCTGGGACCATGGAAGAGATGAAATGATGGTAAAAGATCTGCAAGAGTATTTTTTTCATAAGGTCCTCCAGTGCTCAGAACCATTGCTGAGGACCCCAGGGCCTTTGGGTGCTACTTCTTTGCTCCTCTCTCAACCAGAGAAAAGGAGTAAATACAGAACAGTTTCAAAAGCTTTCTAACATTCCCTTCGGCTCCTTTCTGAAGCCGAGGGGAGTTAGAAAGTTCGTTCCCCAACAGCCTCTTGCCTGTGACCTGGAGGTCAGCAGTCACAATATTCACATTTACCAGCTGATGGGCATAAAAATTATTAGTTTCCATTGTTATAACTATAGAGAAAAGCAGGATAGGGGTAAGTAGTCCCATTGCTTACCACAGATCTTCAATCCCAGACAACGAGCCCCCAAATATGATACCAGAATTTTGCTCTTCAGTAGGTCCTTGGTCTGGGGGATTTGAAAAATGAACTTACCACAGATCAGTGGTAAGATAGGATTTTTATTAGAAGATAGAAAGAAATACAGAAGAAGTAAAAAGCACCAGAGCTTCTGGAAGGGGGAAAGAACTAAACTAACTGGGGAGTCTCTATATGGGCTTTTTAATCTAGGGGTAATAGGTCTTGAGAATTAATTACCTTTGGCCAGGACTTGGCAAATAGAAACATGTTTTCAATGTTAATGAGTGTTATTGACAAAGGAATGAATGCAGTCCCTCCAGCTCAGGGGAAAAGGTCAGGGTGTTTCCTTCACGAACTTGCCCAAACCTAGGAAAACTGAGGTCCCCTGTCTAGCCTTGAATGGGGGGAACCCTGTATCAGAGCTATCTTCATGAAAAGTAGCAGGTGCGGGGCAAGGAGCTGGAGGAAAGAGCTGGGGTGGGGGCAGCAGAGAGCACATCTGGTTACCCTGATTTTCTTCTGTTTGGAAGCTTGAGCACAATTATTCTTATTCATGATCCCTAGATACAAAAACTGAAACAGGGATCCAGCTGGGAGTCATGAATTCTGTTCCCAGCCAGGACACTGACACTCATTCCCTCATCCCTGCAACCCCAGGAGCTGTGGCGCCTCCTTTATCTTTACACAGTGGAATATTTGGTGAGGACGGACTTTATCTAATTTTATTTTTTAATTAACTTATTTTTAACTGATAATTAAAAATTATATGCATTTATCATGTGCAGCATGTTGTTTTGAAATACGTAGATATTGTAGAATGGCTCAATTGAGCTAATTCACACATAAATTACCTTGAACAATTATCATCTTTTTGTGTGTGTGGTGTGAACACTTAAAATCTACATTCTTAGCAACTTTTTTAATACACCAGCATCATAAATGCTGTTTATGATTTAAGTTTACATAGCACTATAACATATTAATACCCCTCGAACTGTGAAAATCCAAATACATTTACGGTAGTATAACTTGGTCACCAAAGTGGAGAGGGAAAACTTTACAATCGTGAAAATGTACAAATGTTCTCATCAAGGCAATACTGACCCCAACGACCATTTCATATCTCTCCCCTCAAATGCCCTGCAAGTCTGAGATACCCATTGAGAAGCATGCCAGTTTACAGGATTTCCTAAATTCTCATACTTGCTTCATTTTCAGATTCATCTGGTGGACAGAGAGTAGGAAGTTGGTCACAGACAAGGCGCCCTCCTTCCCTGTCTTATCCAGGCCTGAAGCCATCACAGCCACTGCCAGGCTGGCTGTAGCCTTTGCCTCTTCCTCCTAAGTGGCCAGCTGAGGATTAATTTCAACAAGATCTGGAGCTGCCAGCAACCCTGGATGATGTATTTCCTCAGTAACATGCTTGCCTTCTCCAGAAGTCAGTTCTCCTACAAGGACTCCTGTGGCTAAGAGCCAGGGTAGGGTCAAATGCATCAACATGAAAACTCAGAGGAATTGACCTTTGTCTTTGACCAGTCAGCAGATCAAATGTCTCTTCTACAACATTCTGGATACCAAGCCAATCAATGTCTCTTTGGGAAAAAATACAAGATATCATCATAGTTCCTTAAAAGAAAATGTTCGGGAGGATCCACATCTCTCAGACCAATATGCACTATTGGAGAAAAGATACAAGGTCCAGGAATATCAAACTTCATCCTATAGTTCTCTGAGGACAAATGAACTGGCTGTCCGTGGAGATTTTCTGATGAAGTGGTAAAGAGTGTATTGATGTTGGCGTGGGTGTCAACCCAGATGACACAAAGGTCTGGGTAGTGCTGGACATGACCACTAATGGTACTAATCACTGGGCTGGGGTCTCCACCTGTTAGATGCAGCTGTAGCTCCCCTAATCAGATCAGCCAGTTTCTGGTTGACAAGGCCCACGGATGGTGGATTCACGTAGACATCTCTGGGCACTGGAGTAAATCTCAAATCTTTCAAATCATTTAGGTGGTAGCACAAATTGAAGAGCCTTTTCATCGAGCCAGCTTCTCTATGGCAGCTGGACTCTGTTCCGTTCCTTTTTTTTTTTCTGTTTCTGTGAAAATGGGGCTCCTCCCACAGCTGCACAGGGGACAGAATGCACTTGCATCTGGAGAAGACAGGGGAGGCTGCTCTTTAGGGACATGGTCATCGAGGAGAATCACCCAGGCAGAGGCTGCCTGCTGCTACCAGAAGCCTCCAGTCTCTTGACAATTTTTAAGAATAAGGTACATTAACTATCGTCACCATGGTTTTAAAATTCTAACTTCCCCCACACAAACATTAATAGACAGCTGGCTAATAAGCCATGCATGTCAGATTTATTCATCCAGACATACTCAGCAGATTTTATTTATTTTTTTTAGCAGGTTTAATTTTGATGAAATAGAATTTTAAAAGATAATCTATACTTCATTAAAATTGGCATGCTGAGCACTTCCACTCCCTCTGCTGGTTGTGATGACTGAAACCCCATGATGGTCAGCTTGCCCAGCCAGGAGACTCCGAGAGCTCTGACACACGTGGCTTTGACATGGTGTCAGCCAGAGGAGGAAGAGAGTCACACAAGCAGTGGGCACTACCATACAACCTGACAATGTGAAATTTCCTTGTCTTCCCTGCTAGTGACAGAGCTCCCACCCCACTCCACCTTGCACAGATGATGAGGATACATTCCAAAGAGTCATGGCCTTCCTCAGCTCCAGGGCCTTTTGCCACTTCAGGAAGAATTGGTGCCAGAATTCTCATTTTCAGGTTAGAGAAATACTTCAGGACTCATTATAAATAAGAAAACTTCTTGGAGACAAGATTCTGTTGTTAATGAAGAGTGAATGTAGCTTTAGTCCCAATACTCCTTCTTGTGAGCTGGTGGGAAGGACTTGTCTTACTTATAGAGTAAGCTGGTGGGAAAGGACTTGTCTCAAGTCCTTAAAAGGCAGAAATTGTTTATTTCTTCATATGACAGTAGAGTAGTAAATTCCCAGCTTAAAGCCACATGGCTTACTTTTGACTACTCTGTGTAGATTTTTTAAATATGGTTCCATAAAAGTAAACATTGAATCCTAAAACTTTCCTTGAGTTTTAATATCTTTCCTTGGTGAGACTATAAAAAAGTCATTGCCACCAACAAAGTGTATTTTCCCATGTTGTTGTGTGTTTCTGGTGTTACCTGGTGTCCTGTGTCCTGTCAAATAAAACATGTTTGTAAACAGTTTGGGGAAAAAATGGCATGCATACTTTTAACTATATCAGCCTTAGGAAGGATTTCAGGAAGACCCCATTGGCAACTGCAGCAACAACAAAAATCAATAAATAGGAGTTGATCAAGGTAAAAAGCTTCTGCACAGCTAAGGACACAATGAACAAAGCAAGTAGACAACTTTCAGAATAGGGGAAAATAGTTCCATGTTATGAATCAGACAAAGGGCTAGTGACCAGAATATACAAAGAACTCAAGCAAATCAAAAAGAAAAGAGCAAACAACTCCATCAATCAATGGGCATGTGACAGGAACAGAACTTTTCCCAAGAAGACAGACAAATAGCCAATAAGCACGTGAAAAAAATGCTCATCATAACTCATCATCAGAGAAACACAAATCAAAACCACTCTGACTTATAATAGGCTTGGCACCGGTGGCTCAATCGGCTAAGGCACCAGCCACGTACACCTAAGGTGGCGGGTTCGAATCCCCAGCCCGGGCCTGCCAAACAACAATGATGGCTGCAACCAAAAAACGGCCGGGCGTTGTGGCGGGCGCCTGTGGTCCCTCTACTTGGGAGGCGGAGGCAGGAGACTCGCTTGAGCCCAGGGGTTGGAGGTTGCTATGAGCTGTGATGCCATGGCACTCTACCCAGGGGTATACCTTGAGGCTCCGTCTCAAAAAAAAAAAACCGCTCTGAGATATCACCTAACCACAATGAGAATAGCCCATAACAAAATTACAAAGCTGCAGATGTTGGCACGGATATGGACCGAAGGGCACACTTATACAGTATTGGTAGGATTGCAAACTAGTACAGCCTTTTTGGAAAGAAATATAGAGAATCCTCAAAGAGCTAAAAGTAGACTTCCCATTTGATTCCACAATCCCATTAATCGGTATCTTCCCAGAAGAAAAAAAAATCCTTTTACATTTGTAATTGAATATATATATAGCAGCTTGATTCACAACTGCAAAGAAATGGAAACAATCCAAGTGCCCACAAATTCATAAATGGATTAATGAACTATGGCATATGTTTATCACAGAAAACTATTTGGCCATAAAAAGATGGAGACTTTGCATTTTTTGTATTTATGTGGATGGATTTAGAGAACATTCTTCTAAGTAACATATCTCAAGAATGGAAAAGCAAACAACCCATGAACTCAGTACTAATCTGAAAATAATAGGCCAACAACTACAGGTCCACAGGAAAGAAAAACAATGAAATTCAAGAAGTGGGGAGGGAAAGAGGGAGCTTGGTAAGTTCTCACCCATCAGGTACAAGGTAGGGGTATATGGCACCCTTCCTGGGTGAAGGACTCCACTGCAACTCAGACTTTGGACTTTACCTTACAGGTGTGAACAACGTTACCTAATCATAAGTTCCTTTTATTAACCCCCCCCCAAAAGATTGCTATTAACAATTTAATAAAGGAAAATAACACATATACTTATTGTTTCAGTAGTTCAAACATTTCCTACTTCCCCACATCCAATGACCAACGCCCAAAATAAAAACAGATCTGTTTTATATATACCGCAGTTCCTGAAAAAGCCACCAAAACAAGGCATATCTCCATCAGGTAATAGGCACGGTGTTCATGGCTCTGCACAGCTTTGCAGGAGGCAGAGAGCTGCAGGAGCTGCTGTCATCATCCTCTGACCCACAGGTGACACAGGATCTGTGTTTGTTGGTAGAAGAGAAGACGATGCCTGGCCTTTGTGTCTTGAGATTGCTGTTGGTTGTAGGACTAAAGAAGTCTTTTAGTGCTGCCGTCTTTTTTATTTGTTTTGTTTTTTTGAGACAAGATCTTGTCCTGTTGCTTGGGCTAGAGTGGCATCATCATAGCTCACTGCAACTTCAAACTTGTAGTTTCAAGTGATCCTCCTGCCTCAGATTCCTGAGTAGCTGGGACTACAGATACCCACCACCACACCCAGCTAATTTTTACCTTGCTTATAGAAATGGGGTTAGGCTGGTCTCAAACTCTTGGATTAAAGTAATCCTTCTCCCTTGGCCTCACAGAGTGCTAGAATTATAGGTGTATGCCAGCACACTTGGTCTGTCTTTCTTTGTATAACAGTCCTTTGTACGCTTTTCTTATTGCCCTTTTTGATTACGAGCTCATTGAGGGCTGATACAACATTTGCAAAATAACTAAAGACTTATATATTAGGTTCTGAATAAATGTTTCTTGAATGAAAAAGATATTTATTTGAGACTTTTCCAAAGTATCCCAAAAGGTATGGATTTCCTTTTCTCAATAATAGCAACAGCTGTATTCATGTATAATTATAATGTGCCAGGGACTCTGCTAACCTGTACAAATATTCCCCCCCACCTTATTCCATGCATTTTCATGAAGTAGGTCACTTTTATTCCCATTTTACAGAGCAGAAAAATAAGGCCCAAAGAGATTAGTTTACTTGCTAAATTGCCTAGCTGCGAACTGTGCCCCAAATCACTTATATTCTCTTTGATTGTTGTTTTATGAATGACTTGGCCATGTGAAGAAGTGGTGCCAGGAAAACAGGGCCTCATTTTGATCTGAAACTCTGTTGTAAGCCCCCATTCCAAAACAAAACAGGATAATATTAGCAATTAGAGAATAAATACACTTGGGTTTACTGGGATCCAAATATCTGGAATGCCTTTGAAGGGCCTTTTAAAACATCTTTATTCATTTATTTAAAATATCTTGCTGAGAGGTGCTGCAGACTCAGAGACAATGGGCGTGGCACCTCAACTCTAAAGACTAAATCATTTGAGTGCTCTGTGCCGAGGGCTTCGTGACACATGTATAAAAAGCACCAGCCTAGAATAGGAGGCACAAATGCTGCCTGAGCTGAGTCTAGAAAGCCTTCATAGGGAAGGAGATATTCTAGAGGTGTGTCAAAGGACATTAGGAAAGGAAGCAGAAGGAGCAGAGGCACCAGGAGAGAGGGACAGCATGGTGTCCCTAAATGACAGTCATTCAAGTCACTGTCCTTATGGAACATCGTGCATTTTAAGGATGGTGAAGAAATCAGGTGCAGACTTTTAAGTGCTTTAACGGGTGAGCAGACATTTTATTTTAAAAACCTACGCAACTCAAGAGGAAAGGTCTAGCTGGAGAAAAATAGGAAACTGATTGCTAGAATTGGCTAGAATGCTTTGGTGAGGGGCCAGGGTTAATTAGTCCTTCATGTGCCACTGGGCTCAAACACACAGAATGAGAGCAGGTCGTGGATCCAGGCACACACATCCCCCCCCTACTAATCCTAACCCCAGACTCAATCTCATTACGGGAATGGTAGCCACACATCTCTGTCTTTGAAAGCAGAACTATTGGAATGTCACTGGGAAATCACGGAATTGCAAATTTTTAACATTTATATTTGTGTTACATGGAATGTAACCTGCAAAGTTAGAAAGTACATTAACAAAGGCCTGGCTCTGAGTTGCTTGACCAGCAACTGATTCAAATCTTTAGAGTTAGCAGAATGGAAAAAGTAGTGTTCTAAAGTGATTGCTTCATAGAATTACTTACAATTTTGATACGTTTCCTTTATCAGATTTCCTTAAAGTTACATATTTGTTGTTCTTTTGTATTTAAACATTGTGCTAACAGGTGTAATAGATATACACACATATCCTCTGGTAGTGTAAAGTCTGACTACTTATTCTTTAGCAAAATGTTTTTGCTGAGATATTACTTCCCCATCTCCAAATATTTGGACATTCTCTCTTGCTCACATCTTTAATTGCTTGACTGCTAACATTAGTTTTTTTTTTACATACCTCTTCTCTTCATATCAAACATACACGCTGCCTTAAATGTAAATGTATTTGTAGCCTGTTACAATCTTTAGATGAGCTCATATCCATGTGAGTTCTTAGTTCAGCATGTGTGAGGGTAATGTACATTGATTTTACAATGCTCTCTTGAAAGCAGAACTATTGGATATTAGTTCTGATATTTCCTGGATGTTATCTAACATGATTAATTAGCAAAGCATCCAAATTGCTTTTACAATACATTAGTGAGTTGGAAAACCATTTCTCAAAACATATTTCTAGGTATTTAGTTTCCAGTATGTGATAATTACCAGCATAAATTTTTTGAAATAAAAAATACTGTTTCCCGAATGTTTAACACTAAGGCTACATAAATTTTTTTTTTTTTAGCAAATTCCAGGCCTAATTCCCCTTAATAAGTGTTTTTGAAAGAAGCATGTTTAATTGATAGAAGAATACATCACTTTCATGGTTTTCTTGACATTGTATTTACTTAAATGAGTTTATCTAAAAGGGAAGAGCAAGGTTGCAGGAAGCTTAGAACAATGTAGTAGTTGTCACTAATTAAGTGCCCTCAGCTGTGTCTATAGTGGGCTACTGTTTACTTGCCTTATACATACTCAGCTGTAGGTAGCCACACTAAAAATTCCTCCACTTATTACCTCTCATTGCTGTTTTAATTTCTATGTGGTGAAATATTGACAAATATGCCATATTTGAGTTTCACACTTTGTTCTATGAATAAGCAAATTGAGGATGTGATCCTTCTCCCTTATTTTGAAAATGGTTCAGGGTGGATGGGTACTGGCAGTTGGTCATGGACTGGACTGATCGATTCTGACGAACAGAAATTTAGAATGACTCTTCTTGGGGTAATGTACGCTGCTCTAATACTCAGCCATCATCATACTTTCAAACATGCTCTTTATAATCATTGCATGCAATTCTCAAAGCTGGCTAGGAGTTCAGCCAGCACTCCACCTGGCAAGAAGAACCGACTCTTGTAGATCTGATCCATTAGTGGGATCTATTTAGCACCATACTTTAACCTTTATAGTTTTCAGCCTTGGAGACATATGAGTTAGTTTTTGCCACCTTAAACAATGTTCTTAAGTTTTTATTTGCCTTAGTTGCCGTATCTATAAAAAGATAATGAAAGGGTAGACTAGTGCTTCTCAAACTATAATATACACATGAATCTCCTGAGCTTCATATTAAATTTAGATTTTGATCCAGAAGTCTGCAGCACTGCCAGAGAGTTCCAATTGGTTTCCAGGTGCTGATCCAAGACTGCATACTGATTTCCAAGGGCCTAGTTAATCTCTAGTGAGCCCTCAATTGTGGTGTTCTCTCATAGGCCTTTACTTATGAAATGCACTTTATCATAGGTTATGTGATGACTTCACAATCCTCTGGTTTTTGATTATCATTCCATGGGTGTCTTATACTAGCAGAAAACAAGATCATGAATTAGGGTCTAAATTCAATCATTGAACTATTACGTAAGTTTGAAAATTCTTAGATGTACAATAGCAATTACAGAAATTAGGTGCCAAGACTGTGTGTTCATGATTTTATTATGAAATACTAAATAGCGAGAGAGTAGATGACATCTTCATTATCACCACCACTTAAAAACTTTATAAGGTCATATAAAGTACTCATTAGTGCCAGCTATTTCACTTTCTTTAATATGTGTAACTACAGGGTCTGAGAAGAGTATGGGCTTTCAAATATATATTTGTAAAATGTTACATGGATTTTACTCTGATAACATTGATTTTCTTCAAGCTATCCCAGAATTCTGGAGATCCCTTAAAATTTTCCCCACTTTTGCCTTCTTGCTACATTTCTCCTCTCTATAATACCATCCCACCCCAAGACCAAAGCAGGTAGCAACTTACAGGAGACCAATCAGGAGTCTTTTTCATTTAATTCAATTGCACAGGTAAGTTTTTAAGAACAGCAAAGATACACTCAGAATATAAAAGTCTCTGTGTCTCTTATTTCTTAAAATGTTATTTTAGCATCTGCCTTCAATTTCAAAATCAGCTTGACTATTTCATACTCCTATGATTTTATAAATCTTGAAGAATAACAGACTCTTCATCTCTTGGTTTTATTGCACCAATTGTTAAGCAATGATATGGAAGATTTTAACAAAAATATTCATTTCACGTTTTTCTTTAAGAGATCAAATGCAGTGCAAGCAAATACAGAAAAAAAAGGATTGTTTCAAATGTTCAAAGCATAATGTGAAAGGCTGGAGTAAGGGTTTATGTAGTTAATACATTCATGATTGAACTATTTGTATATTAAATACAATGTTAGGGTATAAATTAACTTAAGCTCTTGAAATTTATAGATGAATTCAAAAATGTAAATCTGCTCAGAAAAGGCTATTTATCTCATTTGTTTGTATGGTAATTGATGGTTCATAATGGAATAATCTGATGCACAGAGCCCAGCAATATTAGTCTGCCTGTAATGTACTGTCTTGAAGTGACTTCACATTCTCATTAGAGCCTTTCTAATTTCTAAAGCAAAATTAATGCAATTAGTGATCAAATCAATACATATTGATCATGAGTTTCATGAAAATAGCAGGTCAAAAAGAAAGGGCTTTTTAAGATCATAGAATTAATATGAGAAATTTAAGTTGTGGAAAAAAGAAAACAGCAGCTTTCTGCTATTTTCCACTGTAGCTCTTATTGATAAGAAAGCGGCAATATTACTTTACCACTGTTTGGCTGAAATTCAACGTAATGTGCTACATCCCAACCCCTTCCTCCAACACATTAATACTACATTCATTGTCCATCTGGATTTTCTCTCCATATATATCCAAAAGCAAATTTTTTCCTCATGGTGCAGAATTTTAGATGACTAATTACTCAACTGCATCTCTGTCTTTTCACATGCAAATGTAAGCAGGATTCCAGGGAGGAGCACACCCCCAACCCCTGGACCCAGCGAAGGTACCAGGATGGAGAGAGAGGGCTGCAGGCTGCAGCTAAATGTATGCGGGAAGGACTGGAGCCCGGAACAAAAAATCAAAACACATTTGCAGAAATCAAGGGACTGTTGCTTTTCTACATACTAATCAGCTTATTTCAGTGTGAACTAAAATGATACTTCTAAGAGAGAGAGAGAAAAAAAAAAGGGACTCAGTCCCAGGAGCACCCTTCACCCCTAGTCAAATGGATTCTGAGATGTGGTTCAACTGGCGTCCACTCCTGAGGCGGAGGGGTAACTAAGCGACGGACTTTTAACTATTCAGCTTCTTGTTCTAAAAGTCAGAAGCCAGCAGTTCCCATAGATCGGGGGAGAAATTTCTAAGTAAACCCAGAAAAAAAAGATTATATCGTTGGGTCAAATCTGCCTTTGTGATCCTGCGAAAGCTAAGCTGGGGACAGAGCCTCAAAGCCACACACCTGTGGATTGCAGTTACAAGCGGCTAATTGGCCTCTGCATTTGGAGCACATGGGAGGGACAAACACTTCCTAACTCACATTTCATGACTGTATTTCCAGAAGCTTTATGGCATGTGAATAAATTCCCTTATTGTCTGTGATAAATTTCAATTGCTTTCTTTTAAAAGAAAGGTAATTAATTTGAAGTTTTTCTTGCAATTTTCACACCATATGAACACGAAGAAAGCTTTTCATGGTTTGTAAATTTATAAACTGTAATGATTTCAAAGAATGACAGTGACAGGTGTACATTTTATTTTGTTTACAGACTGGTCCCATTTACTTGCAAGAGATTTCATGGATTTTGAGTTTAGACATTTATTCACTGATATGAAACTCTTTGGTTCTTCTGGTGAAGTAGCTTGGTGAGATTGACATAATATCATCATTAATATCACAGTTTTGAGATTAGAGAGTATTGTTGGTGAAAATAATATATTTGCTAAGCCATTTTAAAAATTTCCCTGAGGGAATCAGTACATATGTTTATAAGAGTTTCTAGATTACTACTTAGAACAGCATCCACTTGCCACTGGCCCACGTGATGCTTTGCACTTAACCTTGGCCACCAGGCTTAGAAGCAATCTCATGTGATGCTTTGGTTAAAAAATTTTTTTTTCATGGATAAACCTGAAGTTGGGAAATGCTTCATAGATTTTATTATTTTGTAGGAAATTTACAATGCACATTAGCATAATGAAGGCTCTGAAAAGTCCAACAGTAAGCAAACCTGTTTAATATTATTTAGCTCAAGATTTCCCAAATTAATTTGGTTACCCAATCCTTTGGTTTTTCTTCCTCTGTGTATCAACATCTCTTTGGATTCACTTAGAGATACTCAGATTTTGATTTTTTGAGTGACAGGGAAGCCATAAAGTCCAAATTTGGGGAATAGGCTGAGTGACAATAAGCATTTCACATTTGATTTTGGCCATCAGGAGAGAGTTGGCAAATTCAGTTCATCAGCATACTTCCAGCCTATAATATTTTGATTAAGTCAAACTGTTAAGATTGATAATAACCAGTACTAGTACTACCCAGTCAAGAATCTCCTACCTTCTAAGGAAAACATAAAATAGTTCTTCTAAAAAAAAAAAATCATATTCTTACAGATAAGTATAGGATGAAAAATATGTCTATAATTCTTTTACTGTAAATATCCCCCTATTGTGTATTTGTCTGGATTTTTTAATATGAATATACTTTTTACAAAATTGGAATTGGTACATACTTCTCATAACTTACTGATTTTCACTCAGTGATACATAATGTGTATGTTTCCATGTCCATAAACCTTTAACATCATTGGTTTTCACCATATGCATGTGCCGTAGCTTTTAAAAGGCGGAGAAGATGTGCACGTCAGTGAAGAGCAGTGCATTTACAGGTTTCAGTGCGCTCTGTGGCAGGGGCAGCCTGCGCCCTCACTTCTCCCTTCCTTTTCCCCAACTCATTTTTCCCAAACACCTTCTCTTCCTAGGTTGTCTTCTGGCAATGGTGGGAGCTCTGATTTGGAGGCAAGGTTTGCCCTAGAAATGGTCCCTGCAGGAAAAAAGAAAGTGCTCCCTCCCACCCACCCCCCCCACCCCACCCCCCGCTCCACCTGGATAGGGCAATCAGTGCTTTTGCCCATCACAGCCTCCGTGGCCACCAGAGAGTCAACCAGTAAAACTTCTCTAGAGATGCCTTGTGGTTGACAATTTTTCACTTTGGCAGCTGAATCCCCGGGCCTGACCCTTAGTTTCTGGCCAAGCTCTAGAAGCCTGAGTTTTGTTTCTATGGGCCCTGATCTTGCAGTAGCCTTAGTAGAATCTAAGGGTGGGGCTAAATTTTTAAATTTCATGTTTGAACTTACTCTTGGTTGGCATGCTGTGCATACTTACTTACCCTAAAGGTTACAAGAATGCTTACAATAGAGAAAAGCCTCCACAAGGAGCACTTGATCCTTCTTTATACCTGTTTGGAATAAAATATAAAAGAGTCTACTACCAACCTAACTGAGGTTATTATACTCTGGTTGTTTGAAATACCATTTCTTCCTTCTGTCTTTTTCCTACTTTCCAATGTACTCCAGAAAATTGAAAAAGTGTAATGGATCAATTTAAACTATTTTATTTCCTAGAAGCCTTTTTGCCTATTCTAATATTCAGGACCCTTCTCTTTTGGTGGGAGAGACAGGTAGTTAACCTGGATCTAGGTTGAAGAGACTATGTAAAAAGAAATTATAATAAGAGGGATACTTTGCTTTCCAAAAAAAAAAAAATAATGCTTGCAATAATAGGGCACATAGAATTAGATTTTCTAAGGAAGTGGAACCCCCAACTCATTGTCTTTGTCAAAGACGTCTTTGAAGGCCGCAATCTGGATTAAATACTCACTTATTTACATTTCCCAACTATTTTGCACATGCCCTTCACTTCTGTCACTCTGGTTGTTTGCCTGACTGCCATTGTCCAGGCACTTGAGCACCCAAAGACTAATCCACCCTGTCTCATCTTATATATTTATTTTTTAAATTTGTATAACCAAATGGAGACTCTGGATGAGAGATGTACAGCCTGGAGACTGGACTATTTTTCCAGTTTGTGAAGTAATTAAAAGAATGGACTCTCAAGTCCAACTGCCAAGGTTCAAGATTTGGTTTGTTGCGATCTGAGGAAAGTTATTCAAGCTCTCTCTTGTTTTCTTCATCTTAAAATGCAGATGATAATAGTACCTGCTTCATAGGGTTATACTGAATCATAATGAGTTATTATTATAATACACTTAGAACGATGTCTGACATATATTATCATAGAGCTATTAATTTAATTGTAATTTGGTCATGTCAAATTGTTCCCCAAGCCTCCGTTTCTTCATAGGTACAGGCGAGATGTAGTGAAGTGAGTAGCACGGTGCCTGGACACTACAGGCTTAGTGGACACGTCCTGGACACTTCCTCACTCACACGTGAATGCCTGTGAACATTCCTGATGGGAAATCACACAAGTACGCCAAGGATACACGGTATGGCCACTTCTTGGGCCTCTTGCTATGACCCTTAGTTATTGCATGTCTATAGTGGTCATGCAATTGACTATGTTACTTAAGTTAATACTACACCATCCATTGTTTTATATGAAGAGAGATCAGAGTATATATACTTACACGTGAGCACTCATGTTAAAATAGTAGACAATACTTAATCCCATGTTTCCTCAACTTTTCCACTCATAAACATGACATTTTGTAGTGTAGATGAGAAAAAAACAATCATAGCTGAGCCTTGAGATTGGAGATGGGAAGGAGGTCCACTTTTAAAGGCATTGAAATAAGAAGTGAACCCAAACTCATCATTGCTTATTTATGGCTGTAGTTATTTCTCTCCGGTACATCCCAGAGGGTTACTTTCTGTTGTTAATTGGAACTTCTAAGCCATTTTTATTTACAAAGTGTTTTACAGTCATTGGTATTGATGACTTATAATTCCCCCATGAGTTAGGTGTCAGGATGAGGCATTGACACAGGCTCTGCTCTCAGGAAGCTGAGACGTGAGGGTGGATAAATCTGCCAGCCCCCTCACACATGGCAGCCGTGGGGTCCTGGCTCGCTTTGTTTTGGCTTGTCAGATTCGCATTACCTTCTCCATGTGTGCTCCGGCAGCTACGATTGGATTCCCGGATAAAGGGTCTTTTGAGGAAGGACGGAGGGAAGCAGTGACACGGACTCCCCTTAGCAATTCTCTTCATCCTCTGCTCCCCATCAAAATGAATTGTCCTTGCCACTGTATGTCTTTGGCACACTTATTTTGTTTTTTAAAGAAGTAAGACAAATAACTGCCCGTTTATTGTTAAATTTGTAGTGCCAGTCATGACAAGCATAAGGATAGTAACACTTTTGCCAGCAGGGTGCTTATCTGTTTTACTAGTTCAGAAGGACTTGATTGATGTGGAAGACCAAGGTCTCAGTAAAGATAATTTAGCCATTTCCATACAGTTTATGCTTGTGTTAGTTGGATCCTGCAGGGGAGTCCCCAGGGGTGGCTTCTCTGACCTTCCCTCTAAAAGGGAACACAGAGATTCCTAAAGGAACCATCGTCTAACAAGACTAATGACGGCTCCATGGCTATTATCATTCAGAGACATAGAAGGAGGCTTTAGAAATGCAGCACCACATTCCTCCCTTGATGTTTCCTATGATCTATTAAAGCGTTATGTGGCAGATAAATTAATCATTAAAAACTTGCTGTTAAGTCTTTACAAATAATAACCAGGTGTACCTTGATTATCTTTGATCTCAATATATATTTTTTCTGTCACTAAACAGATAATACACAGCAATTTGTTTTATTGGCAACAAATCCGAGGAACTCGAGGAAAGTCAGAAATTTTCCTCCAGCATTTTTTTCTTTTTCTTTTCTTTCTTTCTTTTCTTTTTTTTTTTTTTTCTTTCACCTTTCAAGTTAGTAAAGCTGAAAAGAAGTTGTTCACTAAGTAATAGTTCATGACAGCCTGGATCACTTTTTCATCTTACTCTGCTGAAGTGTGAGTAGGAAGCATCTTCACTGTTTATTATTCCGGCTATCCTCCCTTTTGATTTATTTCTCCCATTCTTTGCTACTTAGTATTTAAAAGTTCTGACCAGGGGACGGGCTGCACATCTTGTGTGCATTAGGTGTTCCTCCATACACTGCGGGGAGATTTTTTTTTCTAATGTGGTTTTTGTCTTATTAACCACTTCCAGAGCTAACATTTTCTACATTCCAAAAAGGAAACAAAATAGATGACAACATGAAATAATGCAAGTGCAACAATCAGGTAGATACACATAAAACAAATGAAAATGCTGCACAGCACAGGGCAGGATTAGTCCCTGGAATGATTTACTCATTTCCTAGTAAGAATACTTACATGTTTTAATATACTCCTGGTGAAACTAAGGTTACCAGAAATTATTGAAGTAAGTGATAAATTCAGGAGTAGCATTGGGAATGATCCAGATCAGTGGTAACCGGAGAGGAAAACTGTTCTTCAGCAGACAATAGATTCCGTAAAGAAGTTGAGGGAAGGAAAAAGTCTGGTTGAAATGTGTGTTTATGTTGCAGATTCCTATCATCTACTCAGTTCACTAACATGCATTTTTGTTAAAAGTCTCCAGGAATGTAAAGATTTTAATTTGGCATTTCAAAATTTAATTTAAAAATAATTTCACTGGAGATACCTGATTTTCCCATTCATTTTGCTCAGTATTATAAGGACGTTTGATCATGGCTAATCAAAATATGAGGGATCATTTGGAAGAGAAAACTAAATTGAGATTTTTTTTCTGGTTTGTCAAATCCTTAATATGTGATAAAAAAATTTATTAATTTGAATTCTGAGCTGTCAGTGATTATCATATGTATTTTTACTTTTCCAAAGTTCTTATTAAACCTTATTTTTTGGAAGCAGAGATAACTGTATTCCATTGAATGTTAATTTTAGCTAACTTAATCCAGAGTTTGCAATATCTTGAGGATCTTGATATAGGTAAATTTTTTTCTTTAAAAGAAAAATAATTCTTGGAGGGAGTTACTGCTATTATTAGCCATGATAATAACTAGAATTTTTCAAGCATTTATTATATGTGTACTCATTTAACTTTTTTTATCACAACATCACAATCTAGTATATATTTGCCCTCCTTTTCACAGATAAGAAAACAGAAGCAAAATGCTATGAAGTAAATTGTTCCAGAACATATGGCTAGTAAGGAGTTGAGCAAAGGTGCTGAAAAAATTTTATGTCCTTTACAGGACCTCAATGATGTACAGGACCTTTCTTGGAAAGAAAAAAACTGACAGACTAACAGACCATCTAATGCCACCCTGCCATTTTTTAATGATGGGACTGAGGTTCAGAGAAGTTAAGTGATCTTCCCAGAGTCACACAGCAAATTAGTGGTGCATAGAGAAAGCTCTTTTGAACCCAACCGTACTATCTGAATTGGGCCACTTTGGCAGCCTGCACTGGACAAGAGTAGTTCCCAGAGTGAATTTAACCCTACTCAAGGGAGTTGAAGGGAAGAAGTATGGTTAAATAAAACCAACCCTCTCTTCAACTAAAAACATGCCACCTTTAGGAGTAAAAAGCAGGAGCCAAGAGCTCCCTGGGCACTGTATGGAGCACCTGATACTTTTCCTGGGTGTGATTGTCACCTCCTACCACTTCTTTCTCGTCCTTTTTTGCACTATCCAGTGACATGAATGCTTGTGCTGTCTACAGTCGGGCCTCACTGCAAAGCCATCCATTTTGAAACATTAGTGCTTTTGTAATCTCTTTCTTGAGATGTTAAAGAGACTGCTAAATGAGCATTGGACACTGATCTTTTAAGTACTGTAGCATTTAGGGGAAAGGAAATAATTTGCCTTAAGAGGGACTGCCAAGAATTTCTCAATTCAGATAACGTAAACCACCAACTTTTATGCCTATTTGTGAATAAACCTGACACTAAAAGAGGTAATACAAAGTTTTGAAAGAAGATTTACTTAGAATAATATTACATATTCATTTAAAAATTACACCTATGGGGCATATTGCAAGGGTACATGTCAGATCTATTACATACAGAGTATAAAAATGTCTTAACACAATCATTAAGTAAATGAGGTGAGGGATACATTAACCAGTACGATGTAAGCATTCCAAATTGTATATGAAATCAGCACATTGTACCCCATAAATGCATTAACATATACATGACCTACATCTTTATGATTTAATTTAAAAAAGGTGTTAACTATATATCCCTAAAATAAATAAATAAATACGAATTAAAAAAATAAAAATTACTCTTCTTTGACATGTCAACAAAAGGTCAGATTTTTAAAATAAAACCAAGTCTATCGGGCGGTGCCTGTGGCTCAAAGGAGTAGGGCACTGGGCCCATATACCAGAGGTGGCAGGTTCAAACCCGGCACCCAGCCAAAAAAAAAAAGAAAGAAACCAAATCTCTCCTAGACTATCATCCAGTATGGTAGCTATCATCCAATATGGAGATGAAATGGGAGTGTGGAGAAGTTATTTTCCAAAATCAAGGTAAACATGGGGCCTTCCTGATTCCTACTTGCATGGTCCATCACCCTAATTTACTTAGTTATAGTTTCATGGCTGGGAGTAGATGTTGGGAATTTATAACTCTTAAACTTCAGAATAAACAAATACTTTGAGTTCTCAGCCTTCTGAACTGACTAACACTAACTTTCTAGCTTGTTTTTCCTGTACGTATGTGAGCCTTCCAGTGGAGAACACAAACTCAGGAGCAAGGTTTGCATGTCTCTTCTTATTTTCCCTAAACTCAAAGAGGAGAAAGATGTAGGATTCCTACCCTCAACAGGAAGTGATTTCTTTCTATCATAGAAATAAGGTTGCCAGATTCATCAAAAGAAAAATATAGGACACTCAATGTTATTTGAAATTTAGATGAGAATTGAATAATTTTTAAGTATGGTGTGTTCCATGAAATATTTGATTACCTTACATTTTATCTGGTAACTCACCTAGGAAGGACTGTCAGTTGATTCCTGATAGAAAAGAGCTGTAAGCATTATTCCAGCAACCTGTGGGTCCCTATGGGAACTGCTACTTCATCAGGGTAGTGGAAGAACGTCACACTTTTGGTACAAGCAAAAGCAGTGGCATTGCCCCAGGGTTTGTTCTGTTGCCTCAAGATTCGCTGGAGTTATAACCATTGAGTCTTCTCCATTTATGGGGTCAAACTGGTGCCAAGGAAGTGGCCATGGATTCCCAAACTGGGCTACTAAAGAAAAAGTAATCCGTCAATCCTTTTATACTATAGTGACGGAAGCCACTCAAATTTTAATAATGGCATTGATATCTATATTCAAATTCTGCTTTATAATCCAGTTGCATTAGCTGGATTAAACTTAAAGCCTGCAGGGTTCGCCTAATTTATAGCATAGTTTGCTAACCAAAGAAATAAATTTTATTACAAAGAGGTATTTCCTTGTGGGCTTCCTGCACAGTTACCCAAAGGGGACCTTCCGAGGTACTCGCCCCAAATCTGTGACCATCAAGCCAGTATCATTTTTCCTTTCTCAGTCTTGGCTTTCCTACCACCTTTTTAGGAAGTAAAAGAACCGATGCCTATTGGAGGAATAAAATTTAGCTGGATGACATAATTAGAGCTAAGAAGGGATAAGTTGTTCAGCAAGTCTCAAACAAAAATTGGTGCTCATTTTTTAAAATGGTAAAGCAGGTCTTAGGGCAATTATTTTATTCCTACTCTTGGCTATTTACAATTTTTATAGAAGGTGGCACGAATCATCCACCTGACTGTGAATATATAAGGTGAAAAAAAAAACTCAAAACACAATCCTTATTTATTTAAGAAAAGAAACTGGTGAGTTATTTTAGCCAAGGAAAAGAAATTAATGTAAATTGTGATGGACCCCCTTAACCTGTAATTGGAATAAGAATGATGAGACATTGACAAGTCAATACAGTAAATGGCATATGAGGAGCATTAAACAAGGGAGAAAAGCCAAAGAACTATTAATATATTGAAAGAAACATTTTTCAGCATAGCTGTTTTCTATTGCTAACCTGTCTTCTGAAGCATATAAAGGACGCCTAGTGACCCCTAGCTGAGGAATCTATATAGCTCTGTGCCCTCCCCCCACCCGACAGACAGCTGATGTCCTGGGCCAGCCTGGAGCCCTGCACTCCATTAGCTGGCAAGACAGAGCAGGTCTCCTTGCAGCAAAGCACACCTCTGACGTAGGCTCGATCTGCTAGCAGTTCTGTCTGTCTTGTGCGTTTTAGCAATCAAATCTCACATCTGCTTCTCTCTCTCTCATATGATTTTTTCTCTAGTGCTTTTATCTAAAAGGAAGATACAGAGAGTCATAAAGAGGTCCAGAGCCCTTAACCACACAGTGGTGAGACATGAGTACAGGCATCGCTCCCTGAAATTCAAGTGCACAGTTAATCACAGCCTAGAAAAGGGTGTACCTGCCGATTTTCCCACCAGTGACTTCCCTTCATGCCGCTGTACTTTTAATTAGTTAGAAATTAGACAAGTATCTATATGGGAAAAAATTTTTTTAAAAAAATCTTGCGAGAAAATATGCCAATGTGTATATTTTGGGGTGAAGGACTATGGCTGATTTTTTAAAAATTGATAACTTGCTGTGATCTGAAAATGTTCTAAAATGAGCATCTATAACTTTCTAGGCAAAAAGGAATGAGTAAATTTTACTTAATACATAAAAAGGAATTTTGCTGTTTTTATACTGTGAGTCCTTACTCTTATTAGCTTTTAAGAGTTCAGTTAAAAACTAAGAGTTTATATCTCAAGTTGTTATCCAAGTCTAAGGAAAAATAATGCTCAGGCCCATTGCTGGGAAAAGGTAAAGTTGAAATGTCTTGAAAAGATCTCATCGTTACCTTTGTGAGCCTCTAACAGAATTAACTCAGTCACATTACTGCGTACCAATGGTCTTTGTACTGCAGAAACCTAATGCCGGAGAACATAGTATAAGTTACAGAAACTTCCTCACCTCTCAGGGCAAAATGCAGGATGAAAATTTTCATGCCTCTTGAATTAAGAGTATAAGGGTTCCATCTTTCTTTAAGGCTGCATAATACTCCATGGTGTACATATACCACAATTTATTAATCCATTAGTGGATTGATGGGAACTTGGGTTTGTTTCATGACTTAGCAATTATGAATTGGGCTGCAATAAACATTCCGGTACAAATATCTTTGCTATAATGTGATTTTTGGTCTTCTGGATATATACCTAGTAGAGGAATTGTAGGATCGAATGGCAGGCTTATTTTTAGATCCCTAAGTGTTCTCCAAACATCTTTCCAAAAGGAACATATTAGTTTGCATTCCCACCAGCAGTGTAAAAGTGTTCCCTTTTCTCTGGTTTTGGGATTTTGTGATGTGGGCTAATCTTATTGGAGTTAGATGATATCTTAAAGTTTGCATGGATGGAGCTGGAACATATTCTTCTTAGCAAAGTATCTCAAGAATGTAAGAAAAAGTATCCAATGTGCTCAGCCCTACTATGAAACCAATTTATAGCTTTCATATGAAAGCTATAACACATTTATAGCCCAAGAATATGGAGAAAGGGGAGAGGGAGGGGAGGGAAGGGGGAGGATGCGTGGAGGGAGGGTAATTGGTGGGACCACACCTATGGTGCATCTTACAAGGGTACATGTGAAATTTACTAAATGTCGAATATAAATGTCTTAACACAATAACTAAGAAAATGCCGTGAAGGCTATATTAACCAGTTTGATGAAAATATTTCAAATTGTATATAAAACCAGCACATTGTATCCCACAATTGGATTAATGTACACAGCTATGATTGAATAAAATGAAAAAAAAAAAAAGAGTATAGGAGTTGGCTCTAACCCACCTGGGCTGAGCTGGCTTGTAGAAAATCATGCGACAGCTGAAAACCTAATATAAAAGTTGCTTTTGAGCCTACAAAGATGAATTTTACAAATGAAATGCAAAGTGATTGGTGTTGGATTATCCAAATATACCCATTCTCCTTTTCTTCTTGAGTATTATAGAATCTTTCTGGCAGTGTGGTCACATGGACACATGTATCATGTACATTTTTTTTTCCCAAAAAATGGGGTAATTTGAGGCTGAATCAAAATTAAAGCCCCAAATTGGATCAGAAGCAAGCACTGGAGCAAGCACATGGTAAGGCATCCAGCAGTATGCCCAGGCCCAGAGTGGGAGCTCAGTGCTACTTGATGTCTTTTCTTTAGACTCTGCAATTTTCTGTTTTCTATACACAGGCGTACTTTACTGTAAGATAGTAATTTGTGCAATGGCAGCATTTGTGCCTTGGTAGATGTTGACAAGCAACTGTTTAAAGAGATAAATTTTTAAAAGTTCTAGAGACAAATAAGTGTGGCAATGTTGCTTACTCCATTCCACCAGCAGAGATTTTCCACTTACTAATCATTTGAGAAGTATAAAAGTAAAGTAACTTGCTTAAACTTTTAAAAAAAATTTTTTATCCTTATGCATGTGATGCATGCATAATAGTTCTACAATGTATGCTATGGAAAACAGCAGCCCCTCCCCCACTGCTTCCTGTTTCCATCTTCTCAGAGGCACTTATTGATTCTGCTGGTGTTTATTTCGATATCTCCAAATAGCTATAAAATATCACTCATACTACCACTTTCTGACTTCTTAGTTTTAGGTATTATCTATTAACTTTTGTGATGGAAGTATTCAGAAAAGGGTCCAGGCAATGCCAGGAGCATCAAGCAGTGTAGGTTGGAACTCACAGGCGGAAGGACCGGCAGGACACACGCAAATCCTGGTCCCTCGGCATCACATGGACAAGTGTGCTGAGCCAGGCATGGCCCCGTTGTAACCCCTGCTGCTTTCTTGGAGCTATTCTAAACCTGTGGGTCGCGACCCGAAGGACTCTTTCACAGGGATCACCTAATATCAGATATTTACATTACAATTCATAACAGTAGCAAAAATTACAGTTATGAAGTAGCAATGAAAATAATTTTATGATGGGGATCACCACAACATGAGGAACTGTATTAAAGGGTAGTGGCATTAGGAAGGTTGAGAACCACTGAAGAGGTTTTGCTCCTCTTAAGTGGTGTTGCCAGTGGAGACCAACACCTTGGGGTTCAATGCCAGCTGCCTAGGGAAGTGGCATATCAGTCCAGATAGGCCCCCTGGGGGTTATAACACTGGTCCCATTGGCTCATTGCCAGGCGACCAGAGAAGTGCTGGGTTTGTCGTGGGTAATCCCATAGGACGGTTTCACTCCACTGCCTCCACGGTCCATCCCCTGTCCTCCTGAGAGTTATTTCGCACTTTTGGTTAGATCTGCATTCGGTTATTCATTATTGTGACCATCTGACATATTAATTGAGCTATATAATAACCTTTGATTAATTGTATCCTCTTGTACAATTTACGATTTTTCCTGGAGTTATTTTATTGTTTTATCCTGCAAAGTTATTTGTGTACCTATTACTAATTTATTCTCAAATCCCTTCTCAGATGTATAGACTGCCTCTCTCCATATGTTCAAATACATTAACTAGGCATTCCCTTGGTTTTGTTTTCTCAAAAACGTCCCGTCCTGGGTGGGCCTGTGGCTCAGTGAGTAGGGCGCCAGCCCCATATACCGGAGGTAGTGGGTTCAAACCCAGCCCAGTCCAAAAAAAAAAAATCTTGTCCAGGTGGCACCTGTGGCTCAAAGGAGTAGGGCACTTGCCCCATATGCTACAGGTGGTAGGTTCAAACCCAGCCCTGGCCAAAAACTGAAAAAAAAAAAAAAAAATCTTGTCCAGAGCCTCTGACCTGCCCGGTCTGCATGTCTTGCCCTCAAAGCCTGTCGCAGACTTGTACTCTGTTTTTCAAACTGTGCTCAAACCGTAGAGTGGTCACTGTTGGCACCCAACCCAGATTCCCTTACAAGGCTGGAGCACCTCATAAGGGCCTCATAGCACCTTGCTGTGAATGCTACCACCTCAAAGATGCCTACGACCTCAGGGAATCACCCTCAGCCAACAGGAACCTCCCCAACTGGAAGGTTACACCCCACCCACTGGGAACTCATAATCAGTGATAGATTGAAACAAGGGTACAAGGGGTTGGTCTC
>CAUYQV010125731.1:0-56700 GCA_963574575.1 Galagoides demidoff
AACCAAGATTGACCATGTTTGCCAAAGGAAGCCTATCATTCTTCCCCAACTTCCAAAGACACTGCTTCCCCTGAAAAGCCTTTTTGAACAATTCTTTTCTTTTTTAGGAACATCCTTAAATAAATCGTGCTGATATGTTGAATTCCTTTTCTTTTTCCATGCTTATAATTTTATATTTTCTTAACCTTTGTTCCCCACCATATTAAATTCTTTCATAATAGGCATTGTTTCTTTTTGTGTTTCTTTCTAGTAAATGCCATTAATTTAAATTGTGCTTGGCATAAACAGTCAGGGGAGTCTGCTTCAGTCATTTTCTGTTTTTTTTTTTTTTTTTAAGTCAGAGCATGGTCAGAGTTAGCCCAAAAAAGCATCGGGATCAATCAGTTAATGATTTAACCCATCGATGAATAGTTACTGAGTGCCTTCTCTGTGTCTGGAATGGGGTAGTGAACTCAACAGACATGGTTCATGCCTTTACGGAATTCAGAATCGAGTACGGGGTACAGACAGCTGAAGAGACAACCAGTTCACGGGTCTAATTTTAGAATTAGCTTGCTTTTGTAATCCTTGAGTAGCTTAAATCCATCAGTCAACTCGGAGCAGAGAGCCATAACAAGGAATGTGTGAGACTGGCTTTTCAAACCCCAGCTCTGTGCTCATTTGCATCTTTGGTAGGTTAACTCACTTCATGGCCTGTCCTTTCATTTCCTTATTTAAATAAAAAGATTTATTTAATAATACACCTGAGGTATGATATGCCAATATGAGGTACAGGTGCCAATGTGACTAAATATGATGAAGAAATCTCCATTCTCTTTTTTTTAAATGAGTCAGAGACATGATCTCATGTTTTCTCAAAATTTCAAATATCCTACCTGGCACACTAGGAAATGAAAATACATGCTCCTTGAACCAATGTTAGAAGCCAGACATCCTCGTTAATGGGAATAACATGTGGATAGTGTTTGGAGATTGCCAATCCATGTAATTTTTAAGTTGTCTGTTTAAATTA
Organism: Galagoides demidoff; assembly: GCA_963574575.1. Classification (NCBI taxonomy): domain Eukaryota; kingdom Metazoa; phylum Chordata; class Mammalia; order Primates; family Galagidae; genus Galagoides; species Galagoides demidoff. Next base: position 1,013 of record CAUYQV010125731.1, read on the forward strand.
ATAAATGATTTGAGGATTCAGTTACTCTAAAACATTTCTCTTTTACGAATCATGGTATATCTGATGGATCTCAAGTTTATTGAACAGGACCTGGGACACTGTAGGTGCTCATTCACTGTTTATTGACTGAATGAGTTTTAATAAGAATCATGTTGGCTCAGTGCCTGTAGCTCAGTGAGTAGGGCACTGGCCACATATACTGAGGCTGGTGGGTTTGAGGCCAGCCTGGGCCAGCTAAACAACAATGACAATTGCAACAAAAAAATAGCCGGGCGTTGTGGTGGGCACCTGTAGTTCCAGCTATTTGAGAGGCTGAGGCAAGAGAATCGCTTAAGCCCAACAGTTCAAGGTTTCCACACTCTCTGCAGAGGGTGACATAGTGAGACTCTGTCTCAAAAAAAAAAAAAAATGTGATTCTTCAATTCTTTACTTATGATTTTGTTTACATCCTTTAAAAATGAACCAATATCTTTTGATATTAGGAACCAGATAACCTTGAATTAGAGTACTTATTATTTTCTGTGTCTATATTGCCTTGCCTATAAATATCTGGCAGGTGATTAATACTTAATAAATATTTAAGGGAGAACTAGGTAGCTTTGTTAGGCTCTATTTTTTTTTTAAGGACACTGACTTAATTTTTTAAGTGAAAATTTAAGTTTTCTTTTGTGTCACTTCATGACAGTGTTACTTGAAATTGCAATGACTATTGATTTAAAATATTGGTTATTTTAACTTTTTATCATCAACATAAATATACACTTTGATTATAGGAAAGACTCCCTAGAGTGTGAATTAAACAGAAAGCTAATGTGTGTTGAATTTATTATGATTGATTGGAGTTTATTATGATTAATCAACACACAGGAAGGATTTTTGTGAAAATCGTATTTTTTTCGCTTTAAGTCCTGTTTGCTCAGCACAACTGAAACAGGATGTCATTAGTAGAAGAGTCTGTGAGATGCTTTGAAAATTTAAGAAATTTAACTATTAACACAAATTTAACATCAGGTAGCGCTTTGATTCCTTATAGTTTCGCTTATTTAAATACATGATTTCCTGTTTGACTGTTGGTTATATTTACATAGTAAAAAATATAAACTAAAATTCTAATTGACATACTGAATTAAGCCGAAGGGTCCCTAGGCTATAATTTGGTTTTGTAGCTAAGATAGCTATTGAAAAGGCATTGTCATACTCCCATGTATTCTTCAAAACAAGATAAAAAGAAAAAAGGAAAAAAAAGAAAAGAAAAGAGAAGGCATAGTTGGTTGCCTACAATCAGAAGTTACTGTTTATTGCATCTTAATTTACAATCTCCAAAATGTGGAAACAACCTAAATGCACATCCACCCAGGAATGGATTTACAAGCTATGGTATATGTATACCATGGAATACTAATCAGCCACAAAAATATGGAGACTTTACATCCTTTGTATTAACCTACAAATGGATGTGGAACACATTATTCTTAGTAAAGCAGCGCAAGAATGGAGAAATAAGAATCCTATGTACTCAATTCTGATATGAGGACAATTAAGTTCCTAGTTCACAGTAGGGGGTGGGGGATGAGGAGAGCTGAGAAAGGGAGGGAGGGAGGGGATGGGGGGTCAAGGGGTGTAGTTCACCTTTGGGGGGTGGGACACAAATATAAGAGGGTCCTTATCTAACAAAAGCAATGAGTGTAACCTGGTTCTGTGTACCCTCAATGAATCCCCAACAACAACAACAACAACAAGAAAAAGTTACAGATAACCACTTAGTATTTAGTTATTTGTTGTGAATATATTAGTCACAAATTTATCTTTCCTGAACTTACATGTATTTTGAATCTGTACAGCCGCTTCAGATACCAAGTTTTAAAAATATCTGAAGCACTGTTTCCAATTAATAACTTTTATTTGCCCTAGAATTTGAAATTCTTTGAGGCTCCGGGCTGATTTTTCATGACCTAACAGTATTCTGAAATAGAAGCTTTGTTCCTTGCATACCATTGCTATTTTTCATGACCATTCTAGTACTTTCATACCTCACCTTATGTAATCATCACATTAATCGATGAAATGGGTGATCTTGATACTCCCATTTTATAGATGAGGATCTTGGCATTCAGAAGTTAAATGACTTAGCCAGGGTTAAGCTAGGATATGAACAGAGGGTGTATGTGTGTGTACCAAATCATCATACTATGCTCTGTCCAGTTGGAAAAATGGTGCTAAGTTTACATCCATAGGAATGGTGTGTTGGTTATTCAGGCATTTATAAAACAGTAGACCTCTCAGAGGTTTGTTGCCCGTCGGTTGAAACCACTGTCCTGAATCCTTACTGCATCTTGTACAAATCGTACTTTTTATACTCGGTGCCTTTCAACTCACCTTCTAAAATGGCATCATTGTGTATAAGGAACAGTCTCTGTCTACCTTCAGCTCACTCTTTGGAGGAACAAAAATGTTTAATTTATATGAATAGACCAGAAAACCTAGCTGACCAAGTGTGCCCTTTTTCTTTGCTCCCTGGACCATAAAGGATTAGATGGTTCTTTGAACTGCTAATGTCCTGTGTCTCATTTCCAAGATGGCCATAAGGGAAGCGGGGATTCACTCACCTTCCATGGCAGCTGAGCCTTAGCTAAGGTGTTCTATAAAGTCCTCTTCTAATAGCTGAATTTTATGTGGCTCTAAAATATTGTAATATCTTGTCTCCTGCTTGGAAGAAGAAAAATATCCATGAAGATGATGGTGACACACTCTCCTGTTTCAACCTGCAGCATTCTTAAAAGAGAGGCAGACATCATATTCTTATTTGCTCTAAATTCTTCCATTAGTAAAAAAAAAGTTATTAGGAGTAAAAGAGATGTTCACAGTTTTCTTAATAAACAGGGTAATAGTTAACTATAAAACAGAAAAACATCATGATTTTGAAGTCTCTAAGTAGAAGATTTTATTTATTGTGAAAGCCTATTTTGAATAACCCTGCCCCTCCCATTGATAGGAATCTTTCCCTGTTTATTCACCTTGACAAGGAAGATAATTGCATTTTTATTACATTTTTCATTTAAAGAAATTATGAAATCAGCATAATGTCATTGGTACCTCTCTCTCCAGCTCTGTGTTGCTTTGCCTCCTTGGCTTACATTATAGACTATAACCTGCTGTTGAAAACACTGGTTGCCATTTATAGACCACAGAGAAAGGCCTTTGAATCACCTTTAATGCAGGAGCATGTATTTCTTTGGAAATGAACCCTAAGACAAAGCCAGAGAATATCAGGGAGTTTAAGGTACGGGACTAATATGTTGTATTGATCATACATTAAATGATAGAGTCCAGCTAATAGTTTTTCCTTCATTAATCACTTAAATACTCACTTGAAATGCCCTTTGTGGATTACATTTGTATTATCGGGATAGATTTTTCTAAATAGTTTTAAACACTTTTTCTTTGGATGTTTGTATAAGCATCTAAACATTTCTTTAATAATGTTGGGATACGTCCAAATCAAGTATTCCTGGGGTCGTCTTAGTCTCTTCTATATTTTCGTTTCAATCTTGAAGGGCTTTTGGGGGTGGGATTTGAGGGTACCCTGAGTCATGTTTGAGAAGACTCTGTAGTATCACTGTTACGGGAAGATCTGTTCTTTGTAGGAGAAGAAAGTAGAAACAGGATGAGAGAAGGAAACGTGATTGAATGGTACCGAATAGTTATTTCTGCAGATAGGTAGTCATTAAAATTTTTATCCAGTCAGGCTGTGATGGTTTCAAATTAGAACTACTGGGCCAGTTTCTTGTAACTTTATACCCCAATACTTCATCCATGAAAGGGAGTTGTGTCCAGCCACTAATAAATAAAAAATAAAATGATTACAAGTTGAATTAAGTGCTATAAAATAAAACAGTGACAGAGCAGAAAACGAAAGTGGATGTTTCTGCTTTAGGGAAGATGGTCTGGGAAGATCTCTTGGAGGAAGAAATTTAAATTCTGCAAGACTTGCTCTGCTGGAGGGGAGGAGCTGGCAAGGGAAGGAGGGCATTGTGACCTCCCTGCTCTTACTTAGCACAGGTGTGTGTGGGGGGGGCGGGGGGGCTTGGGTTTCTTGGCTGTGAAAGCAAAGCCACTTGCATCTTCACGTTGGTCTTCTCCGAGGCACTGTGAACAATCCTCTCACACACATGCTGGGCAATTCAGTAGGTGTTTGTGTTGAAGGACCTTTCGGTGGCATCTGACTCTTAGTAGGAAGCAAGCATAATGGCAGGTGGGGAGAAGAGATGGATGTGTTGCTCTTGAGAGCACTTTCTGAGTTTCGTTACTGCTTTCATGAAACTGTTTACCCCACCAGAAGGCTTTTACTGAACATTCAAAGCATGTCCATAGTAATTCCAAGTAGGTACTTTAAAGAAGATACGTGAATAACATTTTCATTCAACCTTTAAAAGGAGCTTAAGTTGGGATCTGTGGCTCATTTCTGCAATCCTAGCACCCAGGGAGGCCAATGAGAGATCCTGCCTCTGTTAACAAGGTAGAAATGAAAGTTAGCCAGGCATTGTGGCAGGTGCATATTGCTCCACCTCCTCGGGCTGAGGCAGGAGGGTCACTTGAACCCAGAAACCCAGAAGTTTAACGTTGCTGGGAGCTAGACTGATGCTATGGCACTCTAGCCTGAGCCCAGAGTGAGACTTTTTTTTTTTTTTTTAGACAGAAAAAAGAGCTTACATTTTTGAGTATTTCCCTGCCACTCTTAAACCTTAAAGAGAGAATTTATATAGACAATGTTATATATAGTGTAAGACCTATAAGACTTCCTTTATATTATAATATGTTATCTATAACACATAATAATGATATCTATAAGTTTAATACGATATGCTATATTATTATATATCAGTAGAAATATGTATATATTTCCACACTTGACTTCATTTTAGACTCTCATGAGGATCTTTTCAAAAAGTAACAGAATTCCAAATCATACCCTTGTAGAGTCTCATTTATTTGTCTATTTGGGGAAAGATTTTTGGCATTTCCTGTAAACTCTTCTGTGCTTACTTTAAGGGGGTGGTCTAGAGGCAATGTGCTTCTGATAGGAACACAGGTTTGGGATCCCCTGGCTGGGACCATAGTGAAGTATGTGAAGACTGGGTAAATTGTATGGAGTTAATGGGTTGGAATAGCGCCTGGCCCATAGTAAGCCGTCAAATCTTGTGCGGCTGGTTAATACAAGAGTTTACCAAGAAGAACAATGACTATCAAAAGCAAAAATATAAGAAAATGGTGTGCTTTGGGGGAGCAATAAGACATTCAGTGCCCAAACAGAATAAGAATTCTGAGCTGGGATAAAACAGTAGCTTTGCTTCTCTTCACCTAGTTTTGGACAGGAGAACAGGTAAAGTCTCTTATCTTTTCTCTAACCCATTCAAAACAGTGATTGAATTTTTCCTTCCAAAAAGGATTCCGAAGGCCAATTTAGCTTCCAAAAAAAAAAAAAAAAAAAATTGGCTGTCACTTGGATGGTTGATTGCTTTAAGGTCTATTTTTAGTTAAGGTTCAGTTTTTAAAGGGTCAGTGAGAATTCTGATGACTACAGTCGATTTGCTGCAATTTAGGGCAAGGAGTGGTAATTATGATTTGTAAAGTATTGGCGCACAGGTAGGGTTTTTTATTCTGTGCTATGTGTCTTGTTTTTTTAATATTATTTCCCCCCCACTATCAATTCTTAGTTTGTGTTTAAATTTAGGATTAAAAAATTATTTTAAATTATTACGGGGTTATAATAATTTACATATTTATTTGGTACATGTGATATTTTGATACAAGCATACAATGTATGATGGTCAAGTTGGGGTAATTGGCATATCTGTTATTTCAGGCATTTATCATTTCTTTGTGTTTGTGGTGTATTCATGTGCATATACATATGTGTGCAGACTTAGGATACACAGTTGGAGGGTCCACATGTACAATTTATTTTTCTACAATAAATTGATTCACTTTAAAGATATGTGTTAAATGTCAAACCACAGACTATTCTACTGAGTTCTAGGGATATATGGAAAACCAAACAGAGCTGGTCTTGATACTCAGAAGACATGTGTTGAATAATTTGAGTGATGACTTTGAGGTGTAGTATTTTAGTACTGGGAAAAAGTATGTAACATTTTGTGAATTTTGAAGAAGGTGGCATGTGATCACATTTAAGTCAAGCTTTATTCCATCTGCTGGTGACCATTTCATTGGTGTGTCCAAGAAGATTCCCTGACCACTCTAGTATAAGCTAGATCTTTCCAAAGTACTATAAGTAAATTGAGCATTTGCCTCTTAAAGGTAATTTTATTTAAACACTTACATAAATGGTCAATGGAAATCTTTTTTGGAGTGGTGGATTGTCCAGGATAAAAAAGTCAGGTGATGTTATTGGCTGAACATAGCAGGGGAACATTTGGCACCACATTGTGTCCCCTTTGGGAATGGCTGGAATTGATACTGTTGGTTTCATGGTCAACATTTGAGAACCCATAGAGGGTACAGACTTTCCGTATGTGTGAGCATGTAATAAATCAGAGTTTCAGTTCTCAACTTTACCCAGTACTTGGTAGCTTAATTCAGCTTCACATAGTGCCCAAGGTGAAAGGCAGTCTGGCTTGATTTTTTATTTAATTGATTTTTAAGAAATTTATTTTTTTAAAGATGGGGTCTTGCTATGTTGCCCAGGCAGGACTCAAGCCCCCTAGGCTCAAGCGATTCAATTATTATGTCTTGGTCTCCTGAGTAGCTGGGATTATAGGTACACTCTACCTTACCTGGCTTGATTTAAAAAAAATAATCCCTTAAAGGTCCAGATATGGTAATTGCCTAGCTTCTCTTTGTCCCTCAGTCTTCCACTTTCTCAAATATTTTTTGTTGTTGTTTTACTCTGTACAGTTTCCCTTTGTTCTCTCAGTCAGTCAATGTTAATCCAGGATAGCTATCACTAACCACAATCTTGAAGAGTCTTTTTTGTTTGTTTTGTTGTTGTTGTCATTGTTGTTTGGCAGGCCTGGTTCAGGTTTGAACTCACCAGCCCTAGTGCATGTGGCCGGCACCCTAACCATTGAGCAATGGGTGCTGAGCCTCAAAGAGTGTTTTTTTAAAACTGAGCATTTACTGAGTATCTGACCATGCTGAACATACCACACATGCTATCTCACTCAGCTCTCACAGTCTCTTATCATTTCTTCTCTCTCAGGACAATAAATTAGAGCACCGTGAGTTTAGTTGAGTTTGCCCAAAATCACAGAATTGGTAAGATGTAGGATTTGAAGCTAGATCAATCCACATCATAACCTGGGTTCTTAATTTTCATGCCAAACTAAGCTAGTGGCAGAAGAGAAGTGGGGAACACTAGAAAGAGAAATGGAGTGGCAGCCCCCAGTCCCCAGCACCTGCCCGGCATGTGGGAAGTATTCGGTGACTGCTGATGATGGATACAGTTGCTACACCTGGACATTTTTTCTGTTTGTTCCTTCTAGTCAGTGGTCCGTAGGTTTACCAGTAATCCACCCACTTTTCTCCACCTTGCACCTTCTTCTCCCTCCCCACCCCCCCGCCCTCCATGAGCTATCATCACTTCCCACCAGAGCTACTGCAGTAGTTAATCTGGCCTGTCTTCCAGTTGGCTCTCAACACAGCAGCCAGAGAGACCTTTCTAAAAACTCAAACCTGAGCTCATCATTCCCCTGCCCGTGGTCTCTTAGTGGTTTCTTATTCATCTTGGAACAAGATCAGTGACCTTTCCCTGTCCTATCCTGCCTTGTCTGGCCCTGGTCAGTGCTTCGGTCTCACTCTGTGTCCTCCAACCACAGCATGTCTTCTTGGTCACTACCTTCCCACCGCAGAGCCCTTGCATGTTGTTACTACTGCCTGGGAGGCTTTTCTTCCATACTCTCCCTCTCCCCCACTCTGTTCTCAATCCAGAGGTTCCTGCCTACAGAAAGCCTTTTCTGACCCTTAAGTTTCTCACCTCTCTGTGGTGGTTAGCACGTTTATTATATATTTATGTGATTAATTAATATGCATTTCCCACTAGACTGTGAGCTGCAAGTGTTTATACAGTGCCTGGGACATAGTGGGTGTTCTGTAAATAAATATTTAGTAAGCAAAAGAAAGACTGACTGACTGAATGAATGAATGAACAAAGAATAAACAGAGCCAGAAATAGATTGGCTGAGACTTCTGGCTGAATATTTCCTCTTTTTAGAGGGAAGTTAAAAAAAAAGATAATTTCATTATATTATGGACTATGAGTTTGCTTGTGGCTTATAGAGATTGTGTTATTTTCCACCCATTGACTTGGCAATAAACCTAGACCCAGAGAGGTGAAGTAACCTGCTCAGAGAACACAGCTAGTCAGTGTCAGATGCCTTTGCTCTGACCTTTGAATTGTGTGCAGGGAGAAACGTAGGTACCATGTTTTTATTCCCCTGCAGGGAATCTTTGGTGTGATGTCTGTTGGAGCTGCATAAATATTTAATAATATCGATGTTGTCATGTCTGGATGTTAAAGTGTTTTTTTGAGAACATGTATTGCTATTTTTTTTTTTCTCCCCACCACTGTGTTCAGAATGGTATTGCACAGAATACTCAGAAATGTGGCCTTAGAGATTTGTGTGTCCTGCAAGACGGTGCCCACGGTTATAAGCAGCTTGTGTTTTACTGGCACTGGGACTAGACAATAACTGCCCTCCCCATATTCTTGGGGTCTGGAGATAAGAAATGCCATGTCCCATCTCTCTAGCCTGTCAGCAGGAGGGCACATTTGATTATCAAGCTCCAGAAATGCCTGTGCACAGATGCAGAACAGCTGGTGTGTGATGAGTTGATGCCCGGGACCTCCCAAACTGAGAAAGGACATGAGCAATCCCAGAACCCTCCCTCCTAGGTTCTGGGACTCCGTTAAGTGTTAAAAATTCACCAGGATGTGAAATTACCTCTCCTTTCAAGTTCTCTAGTAATGTGCAGTCCCTACAAACCTCCACTGGTACCTGAGCCGGGGAAGGCTAAGGAAGCATCCCAAGGTGTTCGCCTGCCTGCTGGGCTGGTGTCTGGCCATGCCTGGGTCCAGGAGTGGCCCCCTTTGTGGTGTGAGGCAGCGTTTTTGTCCTGCAGGTACAGTAGGTGCTGGATTAAACAGGTCTGCTGTTGCAGACACACCAGCCACTGTTCTAGCAAGGAGCTGTGTTTGGATTGGAGTTTCCAGGGCCTTATCAGGAGCCACCCCTAGTGACACAGCCAGTGCCAGAACTAACTTTGACTTTCACTCTTCGCCAAGGGCTCACAGAACACCTTAAAGGAAAAAAGATGGAGGCGCTTAGAGTTCAGATGTTCATGCCATGCTCCTTTGAAAGCTTGTGTCTGTAAGTGAAGTTTTATTCTGGAAATAATCCTGGGACCACTTAGCAGAAGCATTTTATTTTCTTTTTAAGGGGGAGGATAAAGGAAGGGAATGTTTTATTGGGAGTTAAAAATACTGGAGCTGTTACTTTGTGACTGGCTTTAATCAGCTTCAGCTGTAACCTCTGATAGGCAGCTATGACAAGAATTGTAGCTAATTTGTGGGGTGGGGAGATGGAACTGCTAGCTCTGTATCTTTGTCCTCTGGTTTAATATGGAATGTTGGTCTTAAGTTAATAATGACCAAGAAACCTGGCTGCCTGAAAAATCTGACTTAGAGCAGAGTATGATTTATGATTGCAAGATAGATTGCAGCCAGCCCTGTTATGAATAGAAAAGAATTTTCTTCAGGAAAATAGTGTGCTTGCGCTGTCGTGACCTTTGTCAAAACTGCCCCAATGTGAACTTTTTGGATTTTTAATCCCCCACTTTTTCTGATAGTGGAAGAACACTTGTATTGATGAGCATCTTATTTGCATTTTTGTATATTGATTTTTTTTCTTTGAGGGGGAAAATAAAACATCCAAACACCAGCCTTATCTGCCTGACATATATATGTAGAATAAGTTTGAAATTGGAAATTTCAAAGAAATACGAAAATGCAGAAAAACTAACTGGATGGCAACCCCCCTCCCACCCTCCTTCACATTTACCTTCACTGTTAGGTGATGAGATTTGAAAGCAATACTAAAAGCTGTGTCCCTAAGTGAATAGGCATTCAAGCAAATCAACTTATGCAAAAGCCACCTCTGGAGCTTAATCATTATTTACTGAACGTTCCTGGGTCATGAGAGAGGTTCTGATTAAGTCAGAAGAGCATTAAGTTCAGCAGCTTGTGAAGGTGTGTTTAAAGATGGCAAGAATAATGGAAAAATACTAGAGGTAGCAGAACTATTTTTAGAATTTGATTTAAAAAAAAAAAATAAAACTCCCCTAAGTTTAAGTGTGAGTTAAAGTTCATCATTTTCAGCAGATACATCTTGAAAAGGTGTCATCAAAGGTGGTTTTAAAAGTGATTCCTCATTTCTTATGCTTCTATTTTTGCCAAGTTTAGTTTGCTTTAATAAATGCCTCAGTTTTTTTTATTCTCTTGTGTCATTAAAACAATTTAATTACTTATCTCTATAAAATGAGGTCACATTTTATGAACGAAGTGTATATAATTATGTATTTAAAATGTCCTTATGCTAGAAATGTTATCAATTTTTGCCTTATAAATCAGGTGAGAGTGGGGAGATGATGTCTGCACTCTGTGATTCGTGCCTTATAGGAATGTCCTCTGTAACTTACCAGGCTTCTTAAATATTAATTTTAAGTGAGTTAATGGATGGCAAGAACAGGTGAAACTTGCTATTCTGATGGTTTTAGCAAACTGGAATTTACACCCAAATTCTTAATTTTGAATTTCTTTTTTTAGTTCATTAAAATACTTGTCATAGGAACATGCTTCCCTTAGGAACTCCCAGAATGAAATTCTTAGCAAATATCTTTGACAAAACTTGTTCACTGGGCTGTTGCCCATCATCTTCTTCTGCATTTTTTTTTTTTAAGGAGGGCACACAGCATGAATTAATGGTTTATTTTGTATTTTTTTCTAGGAAAGCAAAGGAACATGATCATAGAAGGTAACAGTATAGAATTTTGGCACCCTAGAAAGTAACATGTTGGTTTTCACTAGTTTGTAGATTTTTCAGAGGTTCAGAGGATACCATTTCAGGAATTAAAACACAGTATGGAAGAATTCATCTTCTACTAACTTCTACTCGTCGCCCTTGCTTGTGGACTATTCTAAGCATCTTACCTGTACTAACATGTTTCGTTCTCGCACCTGCTCTATGATGAAGGTACTTTTTTTCACCCCAATTGTGCAAGTGTCAAAACTGAAGTTTGGGCAGGTGAAAAAATCCTGCCCAAGTCATACAGCTAAGGAATGGTAGAGCTAGGATCTTAACCCAGGCATCCTAGCTCAAGGACTTACACTCTGTTGCCTTCTCTGGATTTTCATTCAAGATCCTAAATGAATCAATTCTTTCTCTGCTCTTTTTTGAATGTATTTCTCCCATCCCCAGATTTCTAAATTATCAGACCATAACTCAGTTGAGCTTTCGAGGAGCCACAATCAGTCCCTGTACCAGAGTGTTTGTCTAGCAAATGGACTTGTGTTTCCTTAAGTCCAATCCACTGTTGATTATAAGGCAACTGTTTGGGGGAGCAGAAAACTGTCAAAATATATTCATTGATCGAACTATCTCTTCTGATTTAGGAAATCTTAAAATGTGGAGGGCAAGTTCCTTTTAGAATTAAGGAAATACTGTAGATCCCTAGAGCTCAGAGTTCTTCATCCCAGATGATTTAAACAAATGGTTAGAATAAAGGTCCTCCAGCACTGAGCTTGCAGTATTATTAGATTCTGTAGGATAGAGTATTTGTTAGGAGAGAGACACCAAATTTAGTGATTGAAAAAAACACTTTTTAAAAAAAATTACTGTGTGCTTAGGAATGTAGATAAGTGAAGAAAACATGTCAACATTTCTGCCTCCCTGGAGCTAATTCTGCCAGGTTGTGAGTGGCCAGGTCCATACTATTGCAGCTTTAAGTCTAGACCTTAGCCTCGTGGTCCAGAATGGTTTCCTGAGCTCCAACCAGTGCAGTCAAAATATAGGCGATTTGGTGCCAGAGGATTCAAAGAAAGGTAGCTTTTGAGGGAGATTTCCTGGAAGTACCATGTGACATTTCTCCTTAAATTTCATTGACAAAACTCAACATGTGGCCAACCTTTCTCTGGAAAGCTGGGAAATGTTGTGGATGGGAGTGTGTACCCAGCCCAAACAAAGAGAAAATAGGAGAATAGTACCAGGTTGTTTGTGGTTCTTAGGATAACATCTCTTTTTGAGAATTACTGATATTTTCTAAAGCATCACAGAACTCAGCCCTGGTGTTCCATCAAACTGACTGAGCCAAAGTGGAGATTGATACTTGGGAATTCCTGCCCGGGGTTAGTCTAGGTCTGTCATGGCTTCAGGTATAGCTTAATCCAAATCCTCAAAATTATGCAAACAATGGCTTCTTTGTTCTTCTGCTCTTCAGTCCTCTGTCCCTTTTTTATGTTTTATCCAGTTTGCTTTCTTCTCAGACAGACCTAGGAGTTACAGGTGTATATCCTACCAGCTCTTCCAAGCTAAGTATAACGAGAGTTATTTTACTCTAGTAGTTCTGATCAGCTAGGTTCCTTTTGTATCATAGAGATGATTCTTTTTTTTTTTTTTTTTGCAGTTTTTGGCCAGGGCTGGGTTTGAACCCACCACCTCCAGCATATGGGGCCTGCGCCTTATTCCTTTGAGCCACAGGCGCCACCCCATCATAGAGATGACTCTTATTGAACAATCTTAGGGCCATTCTTGAGTTAACCACTGTGCCCAGAAGAGTGGATATGCTGATTGGCCAATTCTGGGTTGTGCTTCCATATCTGGACTTAGTAGCAACACCATAACCTCAAGAACTGAAAGTGAAGGAGGCCAGTTCTTCAAAGTTAAATCAGAGTATTTTACCAAAGAAGTGGGACAGGGTGCTGGGAAGACGTGAATGCCACGTGACCACCTTCTTTTTGTCTTGATTTCAACATTATCTTGCAAACCCTGCATCTGGGTGGTTATGCAGTAATTGTTAAGGGATGATAATCTAAAGCTTTTAATCTTCTACAACCTGTTACCATGCTGTCTAGACAAGTAGATAAAGCATGTTTAGTGATTGGGACAGTTATTCCAGTAGGGATAGAAGGGCTTTCTGTCTTTAAAAAGTTCCTTCTGATTACTTTCGTACTTATGTCTGAATTATGTCATTAGATTGTCATGTTTCTGGATTAAGACAATTGCTCTTTCTTGTAAAATATCTTGGTGGGGCATCTTGCCATACTATATCAATTACTTATACCTTATAGGAGATGAATTTTTCAAAGTCTTATTTTTTTAATTAAAAAAAATATTTTTTGACATAGAGTTTCACTCTGCCCAGGCTAGAGTGCTATGTCCTCAGCCTAGGTCCCAGAAACCTACAACTCCTGGACTCAAGTGATCCTCTTTCCTGAGCCTACTGAGTAGCTGGGACTATAGGTACCTGCCACCATACCCAGCTGATTTTTCTATTTTTAGTAGAGACAGGGTCTCACTGTAACTCAGGCTGGTCTCAAACTCCTGAACTCAAGTGATCCTCCCACCTCAGCCTCCCAAAGTGCTAGCTAGGATTATAGGCATGAGCCACTGTGCCTGGCCCCATTTCAGAGTCTTTTAAGAGGGGATTCCATACTTGGACAATGTAAGCAAAAATTCTAGAGTATGATCAGGTAAAAGGAAGATTGATAGGGAAAACAGAAAACTTGAGCAAGAGGCACTTCAACTTTATCTGCTTTATAACCTTTCCAATGATCTAGCTCTCGGGGGTGAATTCCTTGAAAGGAATTCAGTGTTAAGAATTTACCAGCCCAAAGTGGCACCTGTGTAAAATGGATTTCTGTCATGGTCATAAAATGAAGAAATGGTGAAATTCATATCCTTGGTTTAAAATATCTTTTAGTAAGAGCATGACATTCTCTTTAGCTGGAGTTTATATAAGTGAGAGACACTTTGAGAGGGGCAAAAATAAACAAGCAAAAATCTGGTGATGAAAATTGCCTAGAAGAACATTCATCATATATTACAGAGGTATCTAGACATTCAGGATCATCCCTTCTCGTTAATTTTTCTCAAGCAAATCCTTTTGACAGAATTTTATTTATAAATTATATATGTGCTAGTATATTTTATTTATAAATTATCTACATATACCACTGTCCTAGTATTTACACTATTCGATATGTGCAAAAATAGAAAATAAAACTGATGAGAGAAAATAAACATATTAAACACCCAAGTTCATCCACCTGTTTAGTAGGAGCTCTGGGACGTGAACTCCTATCTCTCATTCCTGCACCCCAGGGCATCATTTTTGGTACCCTCATTTGGGAAATACTGACATAATGGGATTTGTTTTAAGGTTCTCTTTGATTTTGAACTAATTGGTTATTGAGATTAGTCTTATTTGATACCTGCTAAAGGTTCAGCTTAAAGAATATAGAAAGTCTTAAATAAATATAGAGACCAAATAATTGGAGTCTTGGTGTTTGAAAGTAAATTGTTTCTGATTTTATCTCATATATGATTGGTGTTTCTTAGTTTTTAGGATATTTGTCTTCTTTTTACATGTACAAGGAAAGGTAGAAAGCTCCGTGGATGAGTGCAGAATGATGTTTTTTTTTTAAACACCATGATAGCCTATGTGTCTGGCAACACCTGGCCTTAGGAAAGCTTTCAAATATTTAGGAGAGGAAGAAGGAGAGAAAGGCACATTTCATAAAACTTTTTATTTTCTCTGTGCCAGAAACCTGGAGTGTTTATTATCTAACTTCTAATGTTAACATAAAAAGATGAGATTTGGGCAGATTTTTCTTCTTCTTCTTCTTTTTTTTCCTTTTTGACCACTAAAACCCAAGTTTTGTGGTGACAGAGCTCTAGAAGATCCCAATATCTAAAGGTAAATTGTGATACCTGGTATCTGGTACTTTTACATTTATATAGGTTATAGTACCAGTTATTTTAAATACAAGCGATAATATAGTTTCCTATTGCTACTTGCTTTTACCCTACATGGTGAAAAGTCATCCTGAATCACTTTGGATGAAATGGAAAGATTGAGATAATGGAAGCGTTTATCACTGAAATGTTAGATATTGAGATTACTGTTCAAAAAAAAATCCATTTACTAACTCTGATTTGTGTGCTAGGAAGTCTAGGGAGCATTTTCAAAATTCCTTCTTTTTTTTTTAAAGTGACAGGGTCTTGCTCTTGTCCAGGCTGGAGTGCAGTGGCACCTGCATATCTCCCCGTACCCTTCAACTTCTAGGCTCAAGCCTCAGCTTCCTGGGTAACTGGGACTACAGGAATGTGTCAGCCTACCCAGCTAGTATTTTTATTTGTTTGTTTGTTTTCTTTTTCATGTTTTATAGAGACGGATTCTTGCTATGTTGCCCAGGCTGATCTTGAACTGTTGACCTCAAGTAATCCTCTTGCCTTGGCCTCCCAAAGTGCTAGGATTATAGGCGTGAGCCACTGTGCCTGGCCCCAAAAGGTTCTTAAGAATTTCTTTTTGCTGATAAAGCAGATTGGTTGGGGGAAGTTTCTATAGATACAGCCTATACATTCCTTTTATTCCTGATAAAATCGTTTTGCTGTAACCATAAAGTTCCATTGTCAGTTTCTGGACAGATGTTTTTGTTTGGTTTCATAGCCCATTTGGCAGGAGTGAATAGTCCTTCCTGTTCTATCCCATCCAAGGTGTTGAAATCAGTAGCAGAAGGACTCGTCAGAGCTGTGGTCAGGCCCAGTGGAGAGGGGAATGGGCTGTGGACTTCCTCAGACATGGAAGGAAGTGGTCTGGTCTGAGAATGAGAGATAGGAGTTCATGTCCCAGAGCTCCTACTAAACAGGTGGGTGATCTTGGGTGTTTTAATATTGGTTTGCAAACATGGCCCAGCATCAGAATCAGTTGCAGTTGGGCCTTACCAATTTAAATTAGAATTTCCAGGAATGAGACTGGATGTTTTTATTTTAGACAAAGTCATCAGCTACATTTTTTTTTTCAGCCAGTCTTTTGCATTTGCTGGGTGACAGCCTTTTGCCTATATCTTAACCTATCCATGACATAGCTTTCTCTTTGTACATGAGGCTAGTAATGTTACAGCTTCCTGCGTCTCTACTGTGTATTTAAACTTTAGCCGTATGCTTTCCTGGACGTAAGTGAATTGTACCCCCACGCAAATACTAGGCTTTGAGTTCCATCATCCAGATGACTAAAATGAAGATTTTTTTCATTAGAGAAAAATGCTATGATTCTTATTTTGTGGATTGTGAGAGTCTTGCAGAATATGTTATTTTCTCTCTCCATCCCTGCACAACTTCGTCAGGTCCTCTGGATTCCATAGGGATTACCTGAGCTTTATAAGACATATCTTCTGTGGTTCACAATTGCACACAGACTTACATTCTTCTTGTGTCAAAAGAAAGTAAGGTGTTCATGGTTTAATATTATTTTTATCATGATTTTTCAAACTGTATTCCAGTTTATTGGACTATGTTCTAGTCATTATACTGAGCTTTTTATATCTATTACAGATTTTAATCCTTACCATGGTGCTGAGAGGCAGGTATATTAAACATTCTTTATGAATAAGGAAAAACAAAGTTCAAAGAGATGGACCAACTTGGCCACGGCCACAGGTTAGTCCATGGCAGAGCTGGACTCTGCCTGAGAAATTGAAGAGAGGAAATTCAGGAGAAAGTTTAACAGTTCCTTCAGCCTTTCTAGGTTTCATTTGACAACCAGATTCCTGCCTTGGAGGCCTATGATGCTGAGACCAAGGCTGATTCCTATGGGCTAGTTAAGGGGTATTGGCTTCTCTTGTCAGGTGAAGGGTGGGCCGGAAGATGTTTGGTTCCCCAGGCATTGGGTTTAGTGGAATTTCTGGCGTATTTAAGTGGTTGATGAAGGTAGTACAATAAACTATTTGTATTTAGGAATATGCTGGATAATTCAGAGGCTATATCCAGAATATACTTATACCATGTTAGGGTGAGGCTTTAAAGGTTAAAAATGTAAATTCAGGTTGGATGTGGTAGTTCATACCCATAATCCTAGCACATTAGGAGGCTAAGGCAGGAGAATCACTTGAGGCCAAGAGTTTGAGATCAGCCTGGGCAGTACAGCAAGACCCCATCTCTGTAAAAAATTAAAAAAACTAGCCTCATGTGAAGGTGCACCCCTCTAGTCCTAGCTACTTAGGAGGCTAAAGCAGGAAAATTGATAGAGCCCAGGAGTTTGAGGCTATATTGGGCATGATTATATTATCGCACTCCAGCTTGGGCGATAGGGTGAGATCATGTCTCTTGAAAAAATAAAAATGGAGAACAACAACTAAAAGTGTGAATTCAGCTATAGAGATGGGGACTCTGGTCACATTTAGAGACCACCTATTGTCCATGTACTACATTCCAGCTGGGTGATGCGCCCTTCAGTGCAGCTAATGTTAGCTCACGTGATCTATAGTACATTTAAGAAGCTGGGTTTTGGGAAGGTTGAACAGCTCATTCAAGATCACTGTGCTCATCAGAGACGGAGCTAGAACTTGAGTCCAGTTGGGGGCACCCTCTTTAAGTCAGAGGTGAAGTGATTCCCAGCTCTTGGGATTTGCGTGTCTGTCTGACAGTGATTCTGGTAAGTGCCAGGAAGGGCATTTGCCTTCCCTTTGTAAGTCAACGGGCGGTTTCTAAGGGGAAGGTGTGGACCTCCCCACGTGGAACTCCATTAGCGTCCTATAATCTAGATAATTGACTTAATTTTAAGGCATCTCAGAAGAATTCTGTGACCGTGACTTTAAACTCTATGAGATTAGAGACCAGGTATTCCCAGCACCTGGCAATAACTATTTGTTGAATAAATGACCTTTACATAATCTGATTAAAAGGAATCAGACGCAAGGAATTAGGATTATCTAGCTAAGATTGTGCTTCATGGGTCTGGGATGAGTTCAGTTAGCTTTCCAAATTAAATATCTTTGGACATCCCTCCCTGGGTATCATTAGTAGTTTCAGTGTCAGAGTCTTCGTGTTTTAAAAATAAGCTTTGCAGCCACCTGCAATGTTCTCCCAGAAACCCCAGTTTTGAGTTTAAAACATTATGCTCATTTGTCCTGCTAACACTGTGAAGTGTAGATATCCTCATTTTTGTCTATAAGGTGATAATTGCAGATTCAATTACTTCTAAGAGAAAGAGATGTTTAAAAGATTGAGTGCAAAGCTGAGAATCTGGGAGTGATCTTTAACAACATAGAAATATCCTGCAGGGAGCATGTGCAACGGAGTGACTCCAATGCTTCCTTGGCACTCTTTGGGGGGCGCTGGGATGGGTGGAAAGATTTGCTAAAACACTGTCAATTAGCTGAGCTTTGCTAATTTTCCAGAAATGTAAAGATATATTTGCTACATTTTCTTTATGGGATTTCAATTTGTACTGGTGTCCTGTATAAATATGTAGCACCCCACCCCTGCCGATAGGATATTTTAGAAAATGCTTTAAATGATACTGTTGTCGACTTGAAAGTTGAAGCCTTCGTGTGGTTGATAACTAGTAATTTTAATTTAAGATGTCTCAAGAATGCTTTACTGTTAATTGAAAGGATTTTTCCCCCAGTATCACAGCCAATGACTTGTCTTGAGCAGCTAATTAGTACGATTATTCCACAGCTGCATTTGCTACGGCACAAAGGTTTGCTCCTGTTTTTATCAAAAGAATCAGTCTCTCTGGGAATGTTTTAACCTGACAGGCTTTGAATAGTAAGACCGCTTATTTATTTATTTATTTTTAAATAGCTGGTTTCCCCCACCTCACCCCCCCACTTCTTTTTTTGGCTTAGGAAAGTACACTTGAGCTTTGAACACATACTCAAAAGTGGGAAAATACATTTTCTTCTGATGCTCTTTTAATAGAGCCTGACCAAGTGAACAGATGATTTTAAGTGAATAGAGTCTTGGCTGGGTATTCTTATTGTGAGGATGAGTGCATGATAGTGAAATAAGACGCAAGGTGTTAGCATTGTTTAGTTTTGTGTGAGTCTGTAGGAAATGGAGGGGAAAAAATAAAGGAAAAAGGGTTTGTGTTTCCTGGGTTGCCGAGGACTTGCAGACGAGCTTGTCTGTGCTGGGTGCCGTCACTGCTTTTCCATCTTAGTGTCAGAATATCGTCGACAGGGAGCCAGTCTCCTTTCTTCTCGCCAAACGGTGAAAGTCATTTCTTCCTGTTCTTGTATTAGTGTCTAGTGGCATATATTCTTCCCCTGGAAAAAAAATATTATGGCTTTATTATCGTTTAGGGGAAAAAGGAAGAAAAATAAATTTACCTGTAATGCTATTCTCACTTTTGCAACTAGGATCATCTTTGTAGATTCCCTGCTAATCATTTTGTGTATTTGTGAACATGCACACAGCTCATGCATGAAGCAGAAGATAAATACGCTTTTGACTCCTACTACGTGCATTTCCCACTGCGCTGTGTACTGGTGCAGTTTTTTTAAATAATAGGTAATATTTTTATTGAATTCATGTGTCATAATTTACCTAACCATTCTCCTATTATGGGGAAAACTTAAATATTTTAAAATATCTAAAGAGCTTGGCAGACTCAGTTTTTCTACTTTCCTACATTTATTTACTTATGAAACTTGTCCATCAAAATGACATTTCTGAGTCAAATTATATGAAGACATTGTAGCTTTTTGATAATATTATTGCTTTCTTAAAGGATTGCAATAATACATGCCAGCAATGGCCTTAAACAGTTTTTTTTTTCTTGAAAACTTAGATCATACCATAAATGCTATTTTGCATTTGGCTTTTCTAAGTTCATTATATTATGTAGTTTTATTTATATCAATAAGTATGTTTCCACACCATTTTAAATGACTGCATTGCATTATATTAAATGAACTGATCACAATTCACCGAACCAATTTCCTATTGTGAAAATAAGTGAACTACTTGGAGTTTTTCTAGGACAGTGTGAGAGTGAAATCAGCACTTCTTCATATTTAGAGTGTTCTGTTATCTGCAGTATTTGAAGGTTCTTATCTTTAAGGAGTTCCTAAGAATTGTCAGTGATTTAAAGGCTTTATTTTGCTTTTCATTACAACATCAATACAGATTTATACTCCAGGTACAAATGCTTGAAGCGTGACTTTCTCAAGAGCAAATATTTACTCAAATGCTTCTTTTTCTATTTCTGTGTCTTAAGGTTTGATACTGTAGGCCCCAAACAGAGATGTAAAAAAAATTATATTGGGAGAAAGAAACAATGAAATTATCCAGATAGCAGTAAGAGCAGCAGATGTTTACTGAGTTGGTACCTGGTGCTCCCTGGCCGAGAAGATTTTTGTCATTATTTTATTTAATTAAATCCCTTAGAAGGAGGCCTTTAACATTTAAATGGTGCAATACAAGTTTTTAAAAGCACCTTCTATTTTTATAAATAAGAAAGTGAGTAAAAAAAAAATTATTCTTACTTTTCTTTTTTGATGTGATAACTAAGGCAGAGAGAAGTTTAATAATTTGTTGACATTGTAGAGCTGGCAAGATAAGCAATCAAAAACCATATTTAGGAAAATTAGGAAGTCCTCTCTTTTTAACGTGATGACTAGTGTTTCAGCATTTTAAATAGTTTTGGGGAGAGCGAGTAGCAAAGCCATGGTAGCCGCCATGGGGAAGGCATAGAGAACGCATAGCAAAGGGCATGCCAGGGGGAATCAGAAGAAAAGACGGTACAAAGAAAACCAGGCTGGAGAAGAATTGGGTTGTCACACCAGCTTGTCTTCTGCCCCCTCACCCAAAGACTAAGGTCGAGTTCAGTGTTAACATTCTGGTCCAAATGCTTCCTTCACTAATGATTTCACTTCTTGTATGTTAGAACAGTTTCCTCTTGGCAGAACTCACCTTTACGTTAAAGAATTCCTAGTTAGTAAACATTTTAGATATCTTCAAGGAATTTAGATAACGTGTAGGAGTAGTTATTTGGTTAGATTCAGTTGTATAAGGAAAAAAAAAGCAAATCAAGCAATTTATTTTTAAATGTGGAAATTTGGGTGCCATTAAGACACACTGCTTCTTGGCAGTGCATATGGTGGCGCTATATTTGGTGGTGATGAGTAGTGTGCAGTATAAAATGTTGAAAAAAAATTAAGCCGCCTGATAAAAATGCCTAGTGCAATCAAGCTGACTTATTTTAATTCAACTACTAATGACTTGAATCCTGTCACCTCTTGATTTTCAATTATGTGGAGTACCACTCTGTGCCTTGATTATATTTGCGCAGGCTCATTTTATAGTTTGGTGCAATTTAGGATACCCCAAAGTGCAAGCGAAGGGTCTCATTAGGAAACTAAGTGTTGTGTGCCTTTTGGTTTTCCCACAGCAGTTCTGCGGAGCATCCTGGGGCCTCCAAGCCTCCAATAAGCTCCTCCAGTATGACATCACGCATCTTGCTACGCCAGCAACTCATGCGTGAGCAGATGCAGGAGCAGGAACGCAGGGAGCAGCAGCAGAAGCTGCAGGCGGCCCAGTTCATGCAACAGAGAGTGCCCGTGAGTCAGACACCAGCCATCAACGTCAGTGTGCCCACCACCCTACCCTCTGCCACCCAGGTGCCAATGGAAGTCCTTAAGGTATGTGAGTGCTGCCCTTGTTGGTTGGACCCAAACTTCTTCCATTCTCTATTTGCAAGGTTTGTTTATTTGAGTATGTCCTCTGGATCATGTTGATAAATGCCAACTCCATTGATTCCTATGTGGCTTTGTATTTTAAAAGAAGAATGCAGACTTGCTGTAAGTGTCACAGAAACCCTCAACAAAGGGGGGCGAGTGTCAGTGCTCCATGATGAATCGCAAGGAGGAGATGTTTGTTGGAAGGACATCTTTCCGTGTTTCTTTAGGAAAGTTTCAAGATGTAAAAATGATCTCCAATAGACCTCTTACAACTTATATGTATTTTTTTCTTCATATTTTCCATGATCACTCTTCCAGTTTCTTTTTATTTAGCAGATCATATAGAATCTGAAAGTCTTTTTTTAGAAAGTATCTTCAGATATAAAACTGGAAAAGAGCTTTCTGCTCTTTCATAACCAGACGACATAATCCTTTTACTGAAGCGAGTAGTCTGCTTTGGGTCTCTTTGATTTCTTGCTAGAGTAGAAACTGCAGGAGCTTGTTAGCATCATTCTATCAGGGACATATAGCTTCCTAATTACTAGGGAAAGTTGTAATAAGTCTAAGAATAGAATTCTGTCACACATAATGGCCTTCCACATCACAGAAGGAGACAACTCCTTGTTTGAAGATAAACATTTTAATTCTTAAATATGACCGATTCCAGGAAAGGTAAAGTTGGAGAACTTCGTTACTTTCTGTTCATTTTTTAATTTTTTTTGCCTACTCACCCAATTGATTCATTCTGAAAAGTCCTGAGTGTTACTGTTCATTAAACAATGTGAACTTTACATGCCGGTGATTTATTATTGGTCTTTGCATTCATTCATGTGTTCAGAAAAAATGTCTGTACTCTTTAAGGTTTATTACTAAAGCCAATAGATGATGTGTTATAATAAGGAATCAATACGTGATCCTTACATCACAGAAAGTAGGAAAGAGATTCTTTAAAAACAAATTAAAAGCCAATTATTTTTTTCTTGATAAAGACTCCTTCAAAATAATAGTGATGCACTAATGGAAGTTTTTGATAGAGAAACCCACTGAAATTCTGTTAGGGCAAAAATATTCCAAATGATTTAGCACAAAATTTTACTCAAATGTGATTATTGAAATTGCCAGAATTAATGGATTTTCACTCTTTTCTCTCCCATCAAGGAAAGCCAAAGTTTTTCTTTTTCTCTCTGACATAGATTATACATTGAATCTTTTTGTTCTGCTTGGGTGAAATTGATAATCACTATTATTATAGATTTAAGAATTAAGATTTGTCTTGTGTTTGCAAGAATCATAAATGTTTTGTTTATACCTTAGGTTGTTTAAAGTATGAATTAATAGTAATAAGTTGTAGAGAAATATATATTGGGTTAGTCATGATAGTTTGCTATTTTAATCTGAAGGGCAATTTAGAGGAGTTAACATGGATTTGGGTGAGTAGTGTTTTATATCCAATGTGAAGGTAATGCTAGAAACTGGATTTAAGTTTAAGTGAAATCAGTATTCCATTAATGCAGTTACATTTGATGGCGGAGAAATTACCCACGTGCAAATGTGTTGAAATCATTTTCATATCATATTAAAAAGAGTATAATTTCTAAATGTTTTTATTACTTAAAATATATTGTTTTTGAAAATAATTGAAGTTAAAATCTACATTAAGTTGTTTCAATAATATGCCCATTTTTTCTTGTATGTTGCTGTGGCCTGGTACTATTTGACTAAGCTGCAGTCTCCAATTTAGGTATACCAGAAAAATGTCTGAAGTTAAAACACAAATTATTACACCTGGAAGACATAACGCAACTAAAAATAAGTAATTGGTAAATTTATATTTTATGCTCATGTAGTTTATGTTTAATTTTCCTTTTTTATTTTAATTATATAAACTAGTGAAATAAGTCATATAAATGAAAAGAAGGAATTGTTGGCATCGCCACAGGGAGAGATTTGATAGCTGTTGAGACAAATCTTAGCACCCTTAAGTGAAGAACAAAATAAGAATGCATGATTTCCTGTAAGGTGATGTTCTAAGAAATTCAAGTAACATTTTAAAAGAAAGTATCATGTAAGTGATTGCTTCAGGTAGTTAACAACTTGGTACCTCATATAGTTGGCATAGTTACAAAAGTTTTGTACATGAAATATTTTTTATAAAAAGATAAATGAGAGGAAGATGGTCATTTTTTCCTTTTTGTAGTTTTAAAATCATAATCATAGCTTTATGCAGTAAATAGTTAATAGCAAAACAGTTAATATACCTAATCTTGGACCATTTGTCAATGAATGTATGTTTTTAAAAAACAGCAACACCAAGTATACTAATTGAGTGCATTATGATACAGATTATATTGGATAAATATTCTCTCATACTTTAGCCATAGTAAACTTTCCATTTAATTTTTAAAGATTTAAATTGCTAAAACAGAGCATACCTCCTTCTCAGTGGAGGAAGATGTGTACAATTAGACATGCTAGCAGGTGCTAGAAAATCTGGTTAAATCCGTCCATCTGCCAACTGGTTTGCAAGAACCTGATAGAAGTAAGGGCACAGTTTAGTTTTCACACGTGAAACACACACACACTCACACGCACAAACACACTCTTAAGTTACCAGTATTCTACTCTCTGTGAGCTGAATGACGAATTTCAAAAAGCTAGTATTTCAGGTTAATCCCTTTCTTTGGCAGAGTTAAACTTAAAATATACAGCTTTATAAAGCATGTTGTAACATTGTCGACATCTGGCAAACTTAAGACGAGTCAGAATTCCTATCAGATGTTGGCAATTTGCATCGCACCTTCCTCAGCCTGACACACTTACTGTCCTGTCAATAAGTTTGTAAAGCTTCGCAGGACTGGCCTTCGGTCCCTAATTTATGGATTCATTCCTCCTATTGATTTTTTTCTTGGGTAACATGGAATGATTAATCTTATCGCTATATATTTGTATACTAAAGCTGTTCTCTACGTTTCTTAAGAACAACTTTATCTAACTGGATATTGTGACTTAAGGATACTTCCCTAACATAAACCAAGAGAGTGTGGGAGTGCATAATGCCTTTTTCCATGGGAGTGAACAAATCCTGTATTTCAAAGTAAATTAACAAAAAAGTCATCCAGAACCATTAATTGAAGCAATTTCTTTGTCAGGCAGGTTTTGTTGACAAACCTGAGGTTTGAAATTTGATGTAGCTTCTTTCCAACAGTGGCAGAGGGACAGACCTTGTAGCTGTGTCAGGCTTGACATCAAGAAACACCCCGGCACCAAACACGCACCCCTCACGCAATCCTCAGCATCTCCTTGACTTTGATTGATTATAGAAGCGCTTGGTTGCTCGGATGGTGAACAGGAAAGTTCATCAAGATTTCTTTCCTCACTTCCTTCCCCAGCACAGACTCTGGCCGTGTATAGCTTGAAAGCTTTAGTTTACAGTTGGAAAATGTTTCTCTGTTTTGAAATTTGTAAGGAATTGCCCAGGATTTCACAGTCCCCCCACTCTTTCCTTTTTCCTTCCTTCCTTTTGCCTCAGAATTTAAAATTTTAAAGGCAAGGCATTCTCTCAGAAAGATTGTCCCTTGAATTCTTCTCTTCTGCTAAGGGGAAAGGTTATATGTATGAATTTCACTTTGGGTTATACGAACTTACTTTTGGATATTTTATTTTAAGTAGTCTGGAGAAACTTATTTTTAAATTTTCCCTTTTTTCCAAATCATCTCAAGAGTTGGACAAATTGCTCTGCAATCAGAAATGATGCTTACTGTTTGCCAAATACAGAAACACTTTTTTTTTGGCCAGGACATTCTGTGTTGTACCCTGAATTCACTTGGGCATTTATTTGTGGTTATTTCATCCGTGTTGCACCCTGTTTAGACAGAGGTTCTAGCGAGTTGGAATGAAAGTTCTGCATCCTTGTCGCCTGCTCCACAGATGACATTCAGTGAGATTTCACCAGTGAAGGAAAGAATTGATGACTGAATTATTGATCTTTCTGTGTAAATTATGAAGAATTGTTGATCTTTCTCTGTAAATTATGAGACGTACATGGACTAGAATTTTCAAGGTGTGACTTCTTAGGTATAATACAGAAATAATGACAAAGCATGTATAGAATTATAGGTAGATTGATGGGTTATGGATTTGATGGAAGGGATTTCTTCCACCCCAACTTCTAGCTTTTGTTTCCTATTTATTTAGCCAGGAATACAGACCCCATATAGCATCATGGTGGCTGTAAGAAGCCAGCACAGATGCAGCATGTCTCAAAGCAGCTTGTTTTGGTCCCTTTAGTTAGGAGATCTGTTGCTGTAGGTGTTGTCCCGGTAAGATAAGGACCTGCTCCATGTGAGATTTCTTCTAATGCCATAGTCCATTCATACGTGGGCCACCATATACTTGTGACCCCAACAGTGTAGCTGACACAGTCACTCAGTCCAGCAGCCTTGATTTCAGGGACCATTTACAAACATTGATATGCTTCTATTTTTATTCAAATTCAGTATCTGCAAGGCCTTTTTTTTTTTTTTTTTTTTGTTTAGGGGAAAAAGGACTCAGTTCCAGGTTCCATAAATAGCACTTTATCCTCCCAGGGGCCTCATCTCTGTGCAGTCTTTGAATGATTCAAAAATCATTCAATGTCACACATAAGGCAATTTTCTTTCTCTTTAAAACTCATTTTATTGACTTTTTAATTGCAGACAATCCCCATTAACTTGTAGCAGATTTGAACACTACAGAGGACTAATCTAACAGGAAACTCTTCCTGCCTACTGCGGCCTCCTCTCCATCACACTTCCTGGGGGCACTGCCCTGAAGAGTTCAAGTGTAGGCTTCCTGACATTTTCTGTTTTCCAACTTTTGTGGGAGTGAGCTCTGATGAAACATATTAGGCAGTTGTGATCACATAGACATAAAACCTCTATTTCTCATTGTTCACATTTGCAAATGGAACAGAAGAAAGAATTTTTTCTCCTTTTGGGTTGTCTCTGTTTTTGAGAATACTGCTTCAAGTTTCACCCTTCCCGAGCCCGCGTGGGAATGTCTTGCTCTGTGTCTTGAAAGTGGTTTGATGGTTGTGGTGCACGAGTGTATATGAGCTTGCATGGCACTGATGAGCAGTCCCTTTGCTTCTCAGGCTGCTTTCCCACCCTTTGGGTTAAGAATTTGTTATCTCATTGATGGTGCAAGAAGGTACTCCCGAGAATTGTTTTATATTGGTAGAGTCAGGTTTAACACGGCTCAGCAGCACGAGACTCTCCGTCAGCGCTCAGAGATAAATGACAGACTTGGTTTTTCTGTCTGTACTACTTTTATGTACTTTTTTTTTTATGATCCAGCGATCCTATTTCTGGGTATTTATTCAAAAGAATTAAAATCAGGATCCTGAAGAGATATTAGCACTTCATTGCTATTTGTAGCATTATTCACAACTAATATGTGGAAATAATCCAAATTTCCTTCAGTGTGAACGAGAAAAGAAAATGTGGTATAATAGAATATTATGCATCCTTAAAAAAGAAGGGAATCTGGCTGTACCTGACAACATGGATAAACCTTGACAACATTATGCCAGGTGAAATAATCCCACTTTTATGATGTATTTGTATATATAGCCAAATTCGTAGGATCAGGGAATTGAATGGTCCATAGGAATTGCCATCTGATGCTCCTAAGGTCTCAATACAAGAAGAGTAAGTTCTAAGGCTCTGCTCTACATCGTCCGTCCCATAGTTAACAATGCTGCACTGCACCCCACACCTAAAAATCTGTCAAGACGTCTCATGTTAATGTTCCTACAACTATACAATTTTTTATTAAAAAAAAAAAAAAGGTCTATGAAGTTTTATCCACAATTCCAAAAGTTGTAGAGCTCTATAAGGGAAAGCTCTCTCATAACTTAGCATGTTTTACTGTGTAAAGTGTAGGCCCATGTATCACATGCACCCATGCTTTTGGCCCAAACTCTCAGGAAAATGACCCTTGAGGAGGGCCAAGAGACACATCTGGGCAGGGCTAATGTACCACTGGGAAACGTGTCTGCTCTGCTTTAGTGACTAGAGCAGTCATGAAATTCTAGTTGAAGAAAGTCATATTTGCTTAGATTTTTGGAAGCAGTAGCAGTTCTCAACCTCCCCAGTGATCCGAGAGCCTGGGGCCTGTGCAAATGTTCATTACAGAGCTTCAGGCCATAGCATAAAACTTGCAGGAGCTGCTGATGGGAATGTGGCAACTTGGAAAAGAAAAGGCAGTGTTCTTCTGTGCCTGCGCGGACTTTAATTCTGGGCTGTCTTACGTAGTTGGATGAACACTTTCTTATCCTCTTGCTCATTTATCTTTTCAGCAACCCCATAGGAGAGGTAGGATAAGCCTTTTCTTCCAGATAGGGAAGCTAAGGCATAAGGAGCTTATTACTGGCCCCTGACCACATAGTTAAACTCCACACCTATCCTGTTTACTCACCTGCTGTCTCCTGTGTTTTCTGCAGAGCTTAAGGATATACTCTAAACATTTATGAAAATTCACCAGTAATAGAATATGTCAGAGCAAAGTCGGAGGTCCAAGAGAACCTACAGAGGATTTTTACTGTCTTTACAAAAATACAAGATCTTAGGCATTTTGAATTAATAAAGGCCTTTCCTGTGGAATAATTAAAGTATCTCCACAAGCCTCTGCAATATTCCAGATAAAAGAACTGGATATGTTTTTACTGTATAGAAAGACTTCTTGGCCACATGGACCCTGATGGTAATTTATGGTTTAGTGATAGTCATCATTGTGGGTTAAGAACCACTGTAGTGAAAGTT
Source organism: Galagoides demidoff (assembly GCA_963574575.1). NCBI lineage: Eukaryota > Metazoa > Chordata > Mammalia > Primates > Galagidae > Galagoides > Galagoides demidoff. The sequence continues at coordinate 29,570 of CAUYQV010125731.1, forward strand.
TCTCTAACAATATACAAAATTCATCTCAAGATCACTTATGTTCTAAAGATCTTGATGGCCTAGGCTGTTACAGTTCACATGCTTTTATAGTTCTGTGTATTTTAATAATAGATTTATATTGTAAATTATTTTTAAGATATTCACTTTGATAGACTCATGCATTTCTTTTACTATGAATTTTCTCTTGAGATCATGATTGCATGATTAGTTTTTCTTTACACACACACATCTGGGACTTTGCTGTATTTTAGCACTTAAACTGGAATTTCACATCTGGCTATTTTTCTATTTGCTTTTAAGCAAATGACAATGGTAATAAATCTTATATTATTCTATGTAAAGGTCACGAGTCTTTTTCACAAACATTACCTATTTAATCCCAACAGTTAAAGAAAGGATGTAGATTTGAAAGACCAGTGATGAGCCATCGTCTATAGGTATGCTTTTGAATAGAGATTGTGGACATGTGTAAGCAAAATCTAATTTTATTTTGCCCTACTAAAATAAGCGGGTGGGATCTGTGTTAAAGATAACATAAATCAGTACGGTGGCTTTGCTCAAGGTTATAGCTGCAATCAGTACTAGAATATTGGCTCTTGCCCTGAATGTGTCTCTTTTTATTGATTTCTCAGAGTATCAGCCTGCACGTTTAAGAAAAATCAGTTGCCAGTAATAAACCAGTCTTTCAGATTTTGTTTGTAAAGTTAGATGTTTTTGTGTATTAGTTTATAACTTTGTGGGGGAAAAAAGGATCAAAATTGGAACATATGAATCAGATAAAGAAAGGGGTCTGTTCTAGAAAAGGAATTGTTTCAATCTTTTTTTTATTATTTTTTTTAATCGAATGGTAACTATGTACATTAATGCACTTCTGGGGTACAGTGTGGTGTTTTCACACAGAATCCGAAACACTTCCATCAAACTGGTTAACATAGCCTTCATGTCATTTTCTTAGTTATTGTGTTAAAACGTTCATATTCTACTCTTAGAAAGATTCACTTGTACCCTTATAAGATAAACCACGGAAGTGATCCCTCCAATCCCCCTCCCTCCATCCATCCCCTCCTCCGAATTATTTCACTCTTATAAGAAATAGGGAATGTTCTAGAAAAGCATCTAGATGAATCTATATCAGATTGTTTCCACTAGTTATCTCTGAAATGAGTTTTGGGGTTGGAGGTGCTGGTATAGTGAAAGGCTTTATTTATTTAGTTATTTATACCTAGGAGAGCACACATGTGAGTTCTTCCTGTAATTAAAATGAGTATCTCTAATGCCGTTTGTGTAAGAGTCACCCACAACTTTTTGAGGAGCACAATTCTTCTGTCAGGTGACTTAGGTACATTACAGAACTCTAATGTTCTTACTAGAAGAAAGATACCAAGGTAGAGGGATCCTGAAAATGAAACATGAGAAAAAGGAATTGAACCACCCACTAGGTCATGAATAATTTTAAAAAATACTTAAGCCCAGAATTCAAAGCAACATACAAATTTCTACTACCTTACCACCAGGCATAAATTTGTTGTAATCTCCCTGTTAGCCCTGGGTTTTGTATGATTAAATTTTAGGGGCTGGAAATTTTGTTGAGACTTAATTAGAAGTGACAAACCAGAGACATTCCTGCCGGTTAGGAAAGGCTTAAGAAATTCTTATTGGCTAAATTACAAATATGTAACATTTTTTTCTGAACACTGCATGGCAGTTCAGGCTGCCTAAAGGTGACAAGATTAGCTGTGTTTTTCTAGTGAAGTAGTAAAAATTAGATTAATAAGTACCAGGCAAAGAACCTTTCTTTCTTTCTTTTTTTAATTTTTTTTTTTGAAAGAAATCTTACCTTGAGTACTTCTGGCTGTGGAGATCCATGCCTTAATTAGCCACATGTTCTTTTTACCTCCTGGGAAATAAGTACAGGATAAAATTGGGGATCAAGACATGGACGTACATTGATTTAGCACACGCCGCTAAGTAATTCATCAAGGAATGTTGGTAATTAGTCCTGCCTCTTTCAACTCTTGGCTTATTTTATAAAACCGGTTGATTTAAAATAATGCCTGCTGATTTATTACCCACACGTTTCAAGACTGGGACTTGGCTCTTAAACAAAAGCAATATTGTGCAGGGATGGAAATGTGCCCTCTTGTTTTTGTGTTTTTACAAATTCTGAAGGGCCATCTATCGTCCCCTATTAACTTTGTTGCATTTTCCTTTACCCCATTCAGCATTTTACCAGGCTTTCTTTTGTGTCTGGGTGAAGAGAAAGGGGGACCAAATTTAAAACAAAACAAAACAAAACAAAAAAATCCAGGCTCTTAAGCGGTTTTGGATGTGAGGTGCTTGTCAAAGTATATTGGCTCAATGTGGTTTGATGGAATTTAATTTGAATCTTTCGTCTAGTAAGACAGGCTGTAGTAATGGCCTTTAGGTATTTTTTTCATTGTTAAATGTTCGGTGATATTTATGACAGCCAAGTTAATCTTAAAAGATTGAATTTATGAGAAGCACAGAACCTTATGACTTTGGCCTTGTAGGCCTGGTATCCAAGCACTGTAGTAAATTGTAATTCGGATGCCAAATTCCCATTAATGCTAACTGGTGTACCTTGTTATGATTTGAGATGTGACCATAATTGGGATCTTTGGTGAAAATCTAGGGGCTGGCTCTGGTACTTCACTGTGTGAACTTGGGCATGTTTCCTGTTCTCTCTGGGTCTCAGTGTTCACGTCTGTAAAATGGCGGTAATAGTACCTGCGTTGGGGAGTTTTTATAAGAGTTGAATGAGATAACTCATTAAAGCAGTGCTGTCTGATAAAAGCAAAATGTGAGTCATGTGTGTAAATTGGGATTTTCTAGCGCTCTCATTAAAAACAGTAAAAAGAAACAGATGAAATTACTTTTAGTATGTTTTATTTAACATAGGGACATCTAAAATATTTCAACATGTAGACAATATAAAAATTATTAACAAGATTTTTTTTTCATACTAAGTCTTTGTGTTGAGTCTTTCATGCTTCTTCAAAATTAGGTGTGGATTTTATAACACCATTTCAGTTTGGGCACTAAAATTTCATCAGGATTACTTGAACTTTGTTTAGATTTTATAAGATTTGCAGTTGAAAAAGTAGATTGATACACCTAAGTCACTTCAAACATATTTAAACTATTTCCAGTAACTCAGTAGAACATGTCTTTAAATTTAAATTAAATATTATATAAGAAAATTTCGGCTCCTCATCTGAACTAGCCATGTGTCCAGAGCTCTGCAGCCACCTTCCGGCCTGTGACCGTTGCACTGGGCAGCAGGGATCTGAGGCATTGAGCATAGTCCTGGGTAAGTGGACAGTGCTGGAATTCTGCTTTTTTGTTGTTGATAATAACTAACATAATGATTCTGTCTTGGTGAAGAGATTCTGCTTTTTTGTTGTTGATAACTGACATAATGATCTATGATTACTAATTGCCTGAATATAGTAATTATTATGATCATCTTCAAATTGCTATCTTCAGATACCACTTTTATACTTACCCAATACTGTGGTTCTCCTACTACCCCCTCCCCCCAAAGAAAACAGAACAAAAAAAACTTTCATCATTATTTTCTTTCTTAGGATTTGGAGCCTGGGTTAGCTGACATGTCTCACATACACTTGCTATTTCTTGTCAAAAACAGCCTCTTGTAGGAGAGGGCAGCAAAAAGTCACCCTTGGTAACATGAATCGTCTCTGTCAATAGCCTTCTATTTGGGCTTGGAGTGCAGTGACAGCTCTTGAGTTGTTAGTCACACGTCTTATTCATACTTTTCAATATAGGTGATCTTTTCAAGCCTTCATATAGCACGCTTATATAGCACCTGTCTGGCGTGTTAAATATGTCTAAAGATGTCTTGGGAATATATAAAAATGTTTAAAACCATGCGTGTTATTGGTGCAAAGCAGAAGCCAAGGAATAAGGAGATTAGTTGAGCCGAGGTTGTTCTTTAACATACATTCCACGGTAGCTTAATTAGCAGGAAGGACATTGAAAACTGTTTTGGTTTCCTGGTGGAGTTTTCGATGTGATTTTTATTTGTGCTAACGTTGCTGAGGCAGTTTTCTTTCTCCGTTAACTTATAGTGTTATTTTTAGAAAATTCAGCACAGCTCATAATACAATGAAATGGTTCTTCTTTTCTAATTCACCAGGTGCCCAAGTCTTTTGTTTTGATACTAATTTTTGATTGTGAATGCAACCAGAAATAATACTTAAAATGATGACTTGTATATTTTCAGGCACCTCCTCCTTTCTAATGGAAACAATAAGTTGATTATATTGGAATTAGTAAACTGTGTTGGAACGATTTAATGTGTCCTTCACATAATACTAAGAACCTATAAAGTCGCATTCTTGTGCAATTACAACTGGCAAGCAAAGCAAGAGAACAAAAATGCTAACTATGTGGTGACTTCCAGAAGGAAAAATGATTACCTTGTCCGATTTCATGATTTTCTTAGTTTGGAGTCATATATTTTCTCAGTGTTTGTTATTTAATATTTTCTTATCTTCAAATAATATTTTAATAAACATTCAGGCCACTGCAAAGTTGATTTCAGTTTTCTAGTAGCTTTCCAGGTTGTATTAAAATCACCTACATACCTAGAGGATTGTTTTGATTCATTGATTAGCATATTCTTGCTAGAATTCATAACATAATGCTATGAATATGAGTAATTGTGCCCATTTTTATTGGTACTGAGGACTACTGGTATCTCTTAAACAGGGAAGACAAATTGAACAATCTGAAAAGATAATGTTTTGATCTTCATTCATTAGTTTAACATGAAGCTAAGGGTGAAGTCAGGTATTTGAGACCAGCCTGGGAAACACAGGGAGACCTTCAGACCTGGTCTCTATAAGAAAAAACAATTAGTCTAGTGTGCTGGTGTGTGCCTTTAGTCCCATGTACTTTGGAGGCTGAGGCAGAAGGATTGCTTATGTCCCCGAGTTGAAGGCCGTGGAAGGCTCTGATCATACCACTGCATTCTGGCCGGGGCAACAGAGTGAGATCCTATCTCAAGAAAATAAAATAACCATTTTATGTATGCCGGTGTTTGAGAATCACTGCTGTGGGAGACTGGAAGTTAATTTGTAAGAAAAAAGTTAAATTGGGAAATGCAGATACAATAAAGTCAAACAAGTTTCTTTGCTTTTTATTTTCTTTAACTTGTAAAGATTCATGCAACTCTCCAGCTTTGGAACTGTAAGCAAGTACAGTGAGGGGAGAGGGGAGAAGGTAGACAGGCAAAGCAAATGTCGGCTTGATCACTGGAGTTGTAAAATATCTAATAGCTATTTAGGGCATTTGGTACATGGAGTACATTCTATAATAAACATATATTTCTGCAAAATTGATAAAAATAGGTACATTCTGTTAAATCTTAAGGAGATAAATTGAGTATAGAGCAACAATAAGAAACTCTCATATTACTTGTTTGGTGGCTCCCACGGTCAGCTTTTCCAGGTGCTCTGAGGAGTCAATAAATCCATTTGTCTACAATAGATTTGTAAATTAAATATCTACCTTACTTATACGCATATACCACACATCTCTTTTTTAGATAAACATAGGTGCTGCTGTGATAAAATACAGATTGATAACCCATTCATTACATTCCACTGTTTTGTTGATCAAGCATTTTCTTGATCAATGAAAACTCAAGCACAGCTCCTCATCAAATAGGTCCTTACAAAGTTTGACATGTATACCTGGCGGAAAGCTACTTTTCAGAAATGCTTCATTTTTTAGAGTGGTTTAAGGTTTAAAGCAAAGTTGAGAGGAGGGTACAGAGATTTCCCATATACCCTGTGTGCACATATGCACAGCCTCCCGCATTACCAACTTCCTACCAGAGTGGGCCACTTGTTGCAATCAGTGACCCTGCGTGGACACGTCATTATCAGCCGAAGTCCATACTGTATGTTACTGTTCACTGCAACACCAAGAGTGAACCGTAACACATCCCCACCATTGTGGCTTCATACACTGTGTTTTTATTGCCTTGAAAATCCTGTGTACCCTGCCTGCTCCTCTGAAGTTAAAAAAAAGTTACTTAACTTCTTTTTAGGAATTTTCTTTTTAACTTCTAGAGGTTATTTAAATTCTACTTTTGAATTCTCTTTCTTAAAAAAGTGGATGTCATGAAATGGTAACACAAAATGGGCCTTTCAGAGCCTGCAGACCCCTGACATCTATAATTTCATAAGCAGCGGTCCCTTGATGGTCAGTGTCTGACATCAAAGGTCCTTCTACTGACGTGGCCATAATCTTGACTTTGCCATTTACAGTGGAGCACTGACATCACAGGGAAGTGTTTTTCTTCCTTTCTCCTTTCTTTTTTTGTATTAGTTTTATGCCCGAAGGCAATCTATCCAGTGCATGTGGCCAGCTTGCCCCTCTGGTTGGAATAAAGCAAACAGTCATTTTAGGAAGCTCCACGGGAAAGATCGACTCTTTCTAATACCTGAGTCCTTAACATGCACACCCAGGACACCAACCCAAGTCCAGCCTTAGTAGAGGCACAGCTCCCACGTGAGCCATGAAGTGCAGTGTTCTTGTCCCAGAAGACACCAAGTGTCCTCTCACCTCCCTCTTCCTGGTTATAGTCACTGAGTAAGAGGAGAAAATCAGAAACCACCCTAAGATGTCCCTGGAGACTTCTGCACTGGATCATCAATCTTGTTTTCATTTTTCAATTAATTACAACTCATTCAAAGAACTCTTGCCCAAAGGCACATGATTCTGCTTAGCATATTGGGTTGCAGTGCCCATACGTAAGGTCATGGGCTCCAGAGATAGGTGGGCAGTGTCCACTCAGTTCCCTTCTCTGCAGGGATATTAAGTCCCCAGCTCATGGTATTGCTGTGAGAAATAAGTGACATGATGCTTGCAAAGCACTTAGCAAGGTGCCTGGCACAATACTTTTTAATGCTGGTCACTGTCATGAGCATTTCAGCTAGAGACACACAGTCCACAGTAATTGAGCCACATAATGGGGTCTTGAGAAATGACTAAAAGGTTAATGCTTTGGTAAAAGGTCAGGAAAGTTGATTCTACCTACAGTCTAGAATTAATTTCTCTAGAGATGGATGGGATGTATAAAGATTCTGTTAGCCAATTATTGTTGAATTACATTTCAGCAGGAAGTAATTTTAATTCTTAAAAACTGCCAGGCCATGCAGGCTCCTCTAAGAGTAATTTTTGGGGGGAGGGAAGAAGTAGGATGCTTGGCCACAGTTTCTAACTTCACCCCAATTACACCCATTATTTTAAAACCTTAGAAGTTGTTTTGATGATTGACAGGCAAATTGGGCAGCTGTTAAATCCTTGCTTCTAGAAAATTCTGGAGAAAGTGGTAAAAATTGGGATTCAATTTTCATGAAAAATTAATAGACATCAGGCTATCCAAATACTTTTGGATTCTGAATTTAAACTTTTACTTATAAGCTGAGAAGCCAACAATTTTGATTCTGGAATTCAAGTTAAATATGAGTGACCATACGTGATTTTATTAACTGCTCGATATTTAAAGTGTTAATCACTTTTAGCCAAGTAGAGATTAAAAATACAATTTTTCCTAGCCTCTCACCCCTAAGCTCACACTACAGAACCAGTCAACCGATGGAAACAAATGATCTGAGTTCAGAGTTGTCATTGCTAATCAAATTGCATAAGCATTTTTATCTGGTCTCTCGATATTTTGATTCATTTGTTCTGGGATTACCTGATTCTCCCTTACATGGTATGTCTTTCCCCCCCCGCCCCAATTATGATCCTACTCCAACCTCCCATCTCATATAATTTATGTATAAGTTTGATCTTTTAATTTTTTCTTTTTTCTTTTTTGCCGTTTGTAACCACGTCACCTTGTGTGTTCTGTAGGCCGTGTTAACTGCTTGCTGACCTTTATTTTTGCTATTAAACCATTTATGTTACTTCCATGATATATACTATCTTAAGATAAAACCAAAGGCTATTCTCTTCAACCAATCTTGCAAAGTTTACTACTTTAAAATCGATACTGCAGCCATGAAATGAAAACATGCCTCTTTGTAGACCTGTAGCATGACCTTGGGGAGGTCACTTCCTCCTTCCCTCCCAACCCTGACATTCAATGAACTTTTCCTTTTCCTTGAGAGGCACCTACCTACAGATCACTGGAGTTTCACTGGTGATAAGATAAAAGCAACAAAGAACTTAAAAGCCCTTGAAAGAAACATTAGGTTTGTTGTATTAGGTACACAGAACGTTGCCATGATAAAGAACCTCCATGTGTATAATACTTACATTTTAAATCACTGGTTTCTCTTTGAAGGTGGCAACAAGTGATTCCAGAAAACAATCTTTATCATTATGTAGACAGTCTATTATTTTTTCTAAATGTATTTTGCTAATTATAAAAATACCATTTATCCTAGCGGCCGCTTACTGCATTTCTGAGACTTTGCTGAAGGTCTTTTTTAAGCAGAGGTTGAGCATTGCTTTATTAGAAATAGACGATGAGGAAGTCAACCAGTCTACTATGAGTTTATTTATAAGAACATCTTAAAATTCTTCTTCAGCATTTAATTCTCAGGTTTACTAAATCTCTAATATTAAAATTCATTTCTGACATAGTTTGTGGTCTCAGGAAGTTCTATACCTTTTATTCTCCTTATTCCTTTATTAAGGAGAAAGCAGAAGCTGAGGATTTGTTTATTTTCTTTGATGTTTGGTCAGTGAGTATAAGGACAGGAGAAGGGGGATTTGAAATGTGATTCTCTTCTCTATATATTAGCTTCATTTTTCTTCAGCTTGCATATTAATAAAAATTTTGGTTCTCTCCTTAAGAGAGATTCTGTGTCTGTGTGTGTTTTCTCTCAAAGACTTTCCTTTTTCAGTGATCTTTTAACTTTTCTTCTTTTCTCCTTGGAGAAACGTGTGTAGATGGCATTATCCCTCTGTCCCTCCCTTCCTTAAGTGCGGGAATCTATAATTACATGGACAGACTCTGAATCCTAGATCTGTCCTTTCGGTGTTGATCAACTATTTTTATTTCATGACACAACTTGAACCTATAGTTAAAACTTCCACAGCACACTTAAACACTTAAATTATGTTGATCAAAAAAAAAAAAAAGAATATGAAAAAGAATGTATTTACTGTGCTTTGAACTTCTTTCAAAAATAATTTAATTAATGATCTTCAGAAATGTTTGTGGCATCCCTAAGATCCTCTCACAGCATGCCAGTGTTGAAAAATCACTGCCGTAGTGATTTTTCTGGACAGGTGCTTAGTCTCTAGTTTAAATCTTCATTTTCACATTTGTAAAATGGGCACAGCTATTCTGTTGCAATGTGCTTCCTTAATATGAAAACCTCCATTGTTATTGATAAATAAGAAAGTCATGTCAGTACAACATGAAATTCCTTTTGGTTCATTTCCCATAGCATGTTAATGTCTGAAGCAGTCAGAGGCAAGCTTTGTCCCATTTAAAGGTATGGTAGGGCGGCCTTGGCTATAGATAAAGGCCTTAAGACAATTAAGCTCACATCTACAAAGCATCTGCTTCTCCTGCAGGTTTAGCAGGCGCTGGGCTCCATGAACTGCTTGGCTCTGCTCTCTGGAGCAGCTGAGCGTGCTGAGGCCGCCCCTACAAGGACATCACTCTCTGTTCACACAGCGCCCTGGTAAAGAAGGCTCTGTCTAGATCAGATTATAATTTTTAGAAAATGATCAACATCAGAAGCGCTTGCCATCCATAATCTACCTTTTGAGAGAGGAAGAAGCAAGGTTCTCAGCATTTAAGGCTGTCTGTGATGCCGGCTGCAGACCCCAGTAGAAATTTAACCAGCTTCTGTTGAATCAGGGTTTATGAATGTGGTTATTTGTGCTCTGGTTACAAGGGTCCCTAGGTTTAGAGAGGTCTGCCCTAACATTCTGTCTTCCTATATGCCCTGATATACCATGAAATTTTTATAGAATGTGATGTTTTCTCAGGACTGTCCACATGGAGTTAAAGCAGAAACACCTTGACCTCAGCATTGTGCAGTTAAATGAATTCACGTATGGAAAGTACAGAGCGCAGCTCCTGAGCTGGTTGCCTTTGAGCGGAATCTTGAAGGACAAGTAGGAAAGTGCTCAGTCAGTATGAGCCGGTACTATGGAATCCTTCTAACGTGGAAATTTCTGCTTCTCCAGTGATGAAGGCAGTTGGTCTCCCTCCAGGGCAGTGCCATGGGCACACAGAGGAACAGCAGTTCAGGCTCAAAGGTGAGGGGCGTATTCCTGAAGTAGTTAATGTTGAGTGGGAACTTGAAAGAAGTAGGGTTGCACAGAGAAGACTAGGAGGAGAGAGCTGGCTTTAGGAAAGGAAGGAGATGGCAGTCCTTATTCCGGACCTTGGTGCGAATGGAGGGTGGTGGGGGAGGACAGGGAGGGGGTTGGGGACTGATGCTGGGTGGGGGAGCAGGGCCAGGAACTTGGGTCAGCTGAAGTTGATGTTGGGCAGCTTCCAACTGCATGTGTTTGCTTTTGTAGCCATTTGTGTGTTCGTTTATTTTCCTTTTGAAGAAGAAAACATGCTAAAGTAGACTTTTCTGGGAGCTGGTGGAGGTGGGGGTATCAGTTTTAGAAAGATACAGTTGGAGGTGGGGAGGGGATCAAAAAGATTTTGGAAATAAATGATGAAAAGCATTGACATCAGAAGTCTCAGAAGATAAGAAAACACTAGATTAAAAAAATTAAGGGATAAAATGAATAAAACATTGTTAAATAAAATGGCTGGAGAAGGAAGAAGGCTTCATACAATACACATTTCCCCTAGAAGAACAAGTAAGACAATAGAAAGTACGAAATTAGTCTGCCACGAGGGGACAGTTGCCATGGGCTGGGCCCTGCCTGCTGCCCGTTTATGTAAAGTTTTATTAGAATCCAGTCATACTCATCCACTGTCATATAGTCTGTGGTTGCTTTCATACCACGATGGCAGATGTGAGTAGTATAACAGGCCTCATGGCCCACAGAGCTGAGAATAGTTACTCTCTGGACCTGTTCAGAGAAAGCGTGCTGACCGCAGACAAGCCGTCTGTGTGCATGGCTAATCAGCAGTAAACAAGGTGGAATTCCAGTCATCCAAAGTTGGGATCTAGCTCCTTTGTTCACCTCTGTATCCTGAGCATTTACCTGTGTGTCAGTCCTCATAAATTAACATTTTTTGAATTAATGAATACATGAATGGGTATAAATGAATGAATAAACTAACAAAGTCAAGTCTACTTAGTTCACAACCTGTGCTATTTATTATTATTCTGTACTGATTCTTACAAGGGTATTAATTAGGAGCTAACATATAAAACAAATATTTATCGAGTACCGTAAGGTACGAGGTATTTTTCTTGGTTTTAGGATACAATGGCAAACAGATTATTATGTGCCCTTATGGAATTCACTGCTAATAAGGAAAATAAATATAATTTAAATGATCACAAATGCAGGGGGAAGGGGAGAAGCAGGATGGGTGAATTCATACCTTTTGGGTACAGTGTATACTATCTGGGTGAAGGACACACTTAGACTTTTGACTCGGTCTATACAAAAACAAATTATATAAATAAAACATGTACCCCCTAATATTCTGACATTTAAAAAAAACCCGAAACAATAAAAGCAACCACAGAAATGAATGTACATTTGCAGCTTCAAGAGGTACCAGAGAGGAGGGGGACATGGTGTTATAGGAGCTGGTGATGGGAGGATTTGATGCCAAGACTCTGAGAAGGCTTTCCTGTAGTCACCTGTCCTGTGATCTAAAGCAGATGTCCTACTTTAAACTACAGCCCACGGGCCACATGCAGCCCACCTAGGATATTCGGCTTGCCAGGTGTTTTTGCTCTGCCTGTCCTGCTTAGCAGCCAACTCATCCTGGGGCCCACAGTCTGGCCCTCCAGTGGTCTGAGGGACAGTGAACTGGCCCCCTGTTTAAAAAGTTTGAGGACCCCTGATCTAAAGAGTGAGTAGACTTTAATTTTAAAGGGCTGTGTGTATTTCAGGCAGAAGGAACTGCATGTGCAAAGGCCCTGTGGCAGAAGAAAGTAGGCAAAGGTCAAAGAAAAAACTGGCCTTGCTGGAGGTGAGGTAAGACAACCAAGGGCATGACGGTAAGGAGTGAGGCTGAGAAAATAGGCAGGGGGTCTTGTGACCAGGACAGGAAAATCTATCTGCTCCTACTTCCAAGTCTGAAGTGAGCTGTAAGTTTGGGACTCAGTCATGGAGTAGGTGTCCAGGAAGAGTGTGACATCACCAGAGAAAGAGTATTGTGAGAGAAGACGTGGGCCTTGAGAAGAACTCTGGGACATGCCAGTAGAGGAAAGAACCTCTGAAGAGATGCAAAAGACGAGGACCAGTCTTGGAGAACATGATGTGGCAGGAAAGTTTTGAGATAAAAGTTTATGGCATATGTGTCCAGGAGGTTATTGGTCCTTTGGGTGGTACAAAGGAAAGAGCAGGTGTGGGAGATGGAGGGGGATGGCTGGGGCTGCTGATTTGTTGAACGGGCAGAGAGGAAATGGAACACGAGCACCTATTTGTCCATTTATTCAACCAGTAGTTCCTGAGCATTGTGTATCAGGGATCTAATGGTGAGCGAAAACACACAAGGTCTTCGTTTTTCTGGGCCTTACTGTTAAGAAGAGAGATGGAAGCTTAGTCAATCAACCCCTGCACAACCACCTGAAAATGGTGAGTGAACAATAAAGGCTATGCTGAGTGCTATAAAGAAAAGAAAGAAGGTTCTGTGGGATTATATAGTGAAGGAGGGAAGAAGTGTTTGGGCAGAGAAGAATTCTCTAAGTGGTCTGGGAGCTGAAGGAAGCGTAGGTGAAGTCTGCTGAGATAACGTCTTAGGGGGTAATGAAAAGTTGGTGCTCAGGCCCTGTGGTGTCAGAGGGCTTGGCAGCCCCAGGAAACAAGAAGTGAAGTCCAGGGTGGCTGATTGCGGGGAGTGCTTGCAGTAGAAGGCAAATGGTGGGCAGTAACTGTTACTGACCATTTTAAGGATTGTTGCAAAGAGCAGCTGGGAAGCCATTGAACATACAGGCTGAGGGAGTGTAGTCTATTGTCTGTTGAGAGAGCATGGGCCTACGAGACCTTTCTGAACCAGCCTACGCAGATGGCCCTGCGGAGTCTCATCTCAGGGGAATTGCATTTCATCTTCAGAGGGTGGATTCCCATAAGCTCTTCAGAAAACTGTCAGCTTAGATAAAACCTATGCCTGCCTCGCCAGAAACACCAAAGTTTCCCTTGAAACCCAGTTGGAGAAAATTTTCCTGGGGAGAATAGTGTCTTCTGGGGATTTGTAAGCTGTAATTTCAGGAGATATGAATTTCTGGACCAATTCATTTCAGCCAAAAAAGAAGAAATCCCGGAGACTGCTAAGAGGAATGGCTCTAGGCTCGAGTCACCTCTGGTTGATGTCCTTTCCTTGGGGGTCTCCCTGGGGACATGATTGCAAAGCAGACAAGTGATGTCAGCGACCTCTCCCCTTTAAAAGTCATTTCTCCACCTCTCTCCTTTTGCATTCTCCTGTCCTCAGATTGGAGAATCAAGGAGCCTTGCTGAGAGTAGCTTGCACAATCTTTGCATGGTAGGAGGGCTCAGCTACTGCCAGGGGTGGGGCTGAGAGGGAGCAGGTGGTGGGGAGGGGGAGAGTCCCTACTTTTCCTGTCTACCTCTTCCTCTTCCCAAACCTTTCTCTCTCTCTTTTTCTCCACCCCCCTTTCTCTTTCTCTCTCGGTTCCATTTCTTTTGCATAAAATGTGCGGTACAATTACCTGAATTTCTTCTCCTCCTCCCTGGCCCTGTTTAACTAAACACCTCCCACATCTTTGTTCTTTGTGCTCATCCTGATTGACTCATGAGGTGACACTGGCTGACACTTGGCCTTTTTGAGCTAGAGTTGACAAAAGCTGATAGAATAGGGTGAAAAGGGGTAGACGGAAGCCTGCAGCCCACCCTTTCTTCATTAAGGAGGAAGCTGCACTGGTAAATACATTAAGAAGAACTTCTGCGGCAAATACTTCCAGAATATTTGACTAGATAATTCATTCAAGAACAAAAGTGACATAATTAAGGCAAATAAAGGATGAAGTACAATGCTCATTCAGGGAAAGTGAAGAAGTATAGAGTTAAAAAGGATTGGTACAGTGTCTATTTTAGAGGTATTACTTTTCGAATTCTGAATTTGTTACCTATTAAAATTAGAAGACTTCAGCGGAAAAGTAATACCTTAGAGAGGGAGGGAAAAATAGGTTTGAAATATATTAAGCACCAGAAGCCATCCTTTAGGCATCTGCCCGGAAAAGTTGTTTTCAATTAAAAAGCAAAAAAACCTGTGAGGGTGGAATGAGATATGTGTGAAGTACCTTGAACTCCTTGGATGAAAGTTGCTACAGCGTAACCTTTTATATATCCACAACTTTTATATGTCCATGACAAGCGTTTTCATTGTAATTTTAAGCAACCGACTTGTAGACCAGCTAGAGAAAAGGAATGGCTCTTGAACCAAGTTCACAGCAATATGTACCCATGTGATTTTTTTACAAAAAGAATATATCCCAAGCCAGACTATGTTACTGTGTGCAAATTTGTAATATTTAGCCTAATTTAAAGCCATTCTGCAAGTGTTATTAATAAGGCAAGTGTTCTGGCTTATTTGAAAAAGAGTGTCTTTTTTTCTATAAGTTTTTATCATTTCCATTTTGCCATGATTTAGATAAATTTTGCAGGCTTAAGAACAGTTCTTTCAACTTAAGAACCCAAGTTTTTAGCCCTGGTGCCCTGACTCTACTCTTTTACTCAGCCTCCATCCCTCCCAGACCATCACCTTTCAATGTTCTTTAAGGCTATTGTGAACTAAAAATAAAATTCTAAGCTGTCTGCTGGCTGCATGGATGCTCCAGGCCAAGGGGACCCCAGAAACACCTTAAAACTGATTTTCCAGCCGTGATGGGATAGGAGTGAGGGATAGGAGCGATAAAGCACAGTAACTCACGGGCATGATTTCACTTCAGAAATAGTTGTTACACTTGTTTCCCTCTCAGTATAAAATCTTGTTCCTTTTGTCTCTGAAACAAGTACACCCAGCTTCTGGCCTGGGCTCTGCTTCTCAACCTGTTGGAATGGCCACCCAACAGCCTGCTAACACTTTTTGAGAAATAAAACTTTCAATTTTCCAAAGTATGAACCTCATGAATCATTTTTGGTGAACACTATCTTTGTCAGAATGCCCGTGGAATGAATAGAGTCTGAGCCCACCAGTTACATCTGGTCCTGCATAGATTGTAACTGATATGGGAAAAGCAGGGAAAGACGGAGCACTGGCCAGTCAGCAGAGGGAGACCAGGTGGCACATGCGTGATGAGTTTTGCATTTGAAATTGAGTTGCAGACCCAGCACAACTGGCAGTGGAGTGGGGACTTTGCCTCCCGATGATGTCCCCCTGTGTTTTGTAAAAATATAAATGGAGAGGTGGCCCTCAAGGGACTTGGGACCTTCTACGTGAGAGTCATAGTTATCTACTAGGAAGAAAGAACATTCACATTTTGTGATTATTCCTTCCTGTAGTTTTTCTTTTGTTTCTCCAGTGATGGATAATCCTATTATCCATCTTATGGTCCCTTTCTTTTCTCCATATGCATAAGTGCCTATGACCGTGACAGCTAATTCCCAACTTAGTATTTTTTTTTATTAATGCTTAATAGGAATTTATTGAATGAATAAATGAATGACTCTCATCACATTGCATTTAGCAGAGATTTTTCCCAGATCTGCTTCCAATGTGAAAAGTGGCTCCTCCCCCATTTACCTATAATGTTGTTTCTTTAATGGGGAACTTAAGAGGTGCCTTAAGATTCCTGTGTTGACACTGTCCTCTTTGCTGGCTTCTCCACCAGCACGTGAGTTCTTCACATCAGGTCACATGGACAGGGGTATTATTTATTTATTTATTTTTACATATACATGTATTTATTAGGTCCAACTTAATATTTTTGTACTTCAAGCTCAGTTTGAACTTCATGAGAACATGTCTATTTGGTTTACTGCTGTGTCCCCAGAATCTAAAAGCACACGGGGGATATAGCACAGACTCAATAAATACTTACTGAATGAAAGTACGGTTGAGTTCGTGCCTCATTCTCCGCCCTTGATTTTAACGTCTGAATGACCTAGCTGTCCAGCGGGCTTGTGTGAATGATTTATGTTTTCCTCCACATGAAGGGTTAAACAGCTCATAGATTATTCTGGTATAAAATAGACCCCTTTGAAAACCACCCTAAGGCTCTTTATCTTTCTTTTTAAAAAAAAATATAGCATGCTGGTTTGATCTTCAGACAAAAATACTACTTTTAATTACTGTGCAGTCTTTAGTTATACTCTTAACCCCTGGGACACAGAGATTGAAACACATTCAATTCTTTCTTTCTTTTTGGTTTTTTTAAATAGGAGACAGAGTCTAACTCTTGTCATCCAGCATGGAGCGCAGTGATGAGATTATAGTTCACTGTGACCTTGAACTCCTAGACTCAAGTGATCTTACTGGTTTAGCCTCCTGAGTAGCTAGGGCTACAGATGCATTCAGGCCATCATGCCTTATTTATTTTTTAATTTAAAAATTTGTGTAGAGACAAGGTCTCGAAATATTGCCAGACTGGTCTTGTGCTTCTGGCCTCAACTCTAGGCCTCCTGAAGTGCTGGGATTACAGGTTCCTGAGCCAGGACGCCCAGCCTCAATTCTGTCCTTGACTCCATTATTGGCAGCTTATGATATTTAGCTGGAATTGCCTCTGAAACATTTTAATGTGTACTTTATTTTTTAAGGTAAAAAAAAAAAAAAAACCAAACCCAAATGAGGTTGTTTTTAAATTTTAGAAATATATTACCTTATTTTTGTTGTATAAAAATATAGAGTAATTAGAAGAATGCAATAATAGTAATTTCTCTCATGTTTTATTATTTCAAATTTTCTTTGTAGAGATTATGACCTGTGGTCTCTGAGTCTTCAAAGAGTTTAGAAACTGGATTTTCCTTTTAAGTTGACCACATATTATGAGTTTGCCTTTTAATTATTGTGAAATCATAGAGATGAAAATTCAGTGTGTATCATGACAGCAGTTTTTCTCTATGATGTGGATCTATTTTGTGGTTGAGAAGAGTGATTTGCAAGTTAGCTAATCTTTGGAATACCCTGGCAAAATTTTAAGCATAAAAGTAGCTATGTCTGGACCTGGAGTGTAGGAGTGGCCTTGCATTGTGTATTTTTAAAAGAGTCCCTGATAGTTTCAGATGGCAAGTGATGTCTGGTTGAGCGCACCAAATTATTGAGCTCAGGGTCTTGGGTATGAGTTATTGTTTGGCCAGTTGATTACATATTCTGTGACCTGAGACCTACAGCCTAGCCTGATCACCATCTTAGCAGATGGATGTTCTTGCCAGGGTGAAGGCCCTGTGGAGGCTTTCTGTCTAGATCCAATTTGTCGACTACCATGAAAATTCCTTAGAAGATGAGGCAACTAGGGTCATCTTCTCTAAGGATAGCTAATTCTGTGCCCAGTGCCAGGCAGCAGCCTTATCATGGGGGCTTCTTTCTTAATTTGGCTTTTATTGTTTTTTTTTTTTAATTAGTGGTCATCAGAAGCAGTGTTGTTATGCCTTGGCGTCTGTAGCTCAGTGGTTAGGGCTCTGACCATATACCCTGAGGCAGGCAGGTTTGATCCCAGCCCTGCCTGGCTAAACAACAATGACAACGGCAACAAAAAAATAGCCAGGCATTGTGGCAGGCACCTATACTCCCAGCTACGTGGGAGTCTGAGGCAAGAGAATCACTTAAGTCTAAGAGTTTGAGGTTGCTGTGAGCTACGATGGCATGGTACTCTACTGAGGGGGACATGGTGAGACTCTGTTTAAAAAAAGAAAAAAAAGCAGTGTTATCAGGTTACAACTCAGAGTATCACCTAGAGTTGGGATTCAAAAACCCAGCTCTAATATCTAAAAGGCATTGCTTCAGACTGTGCCTGGCATGGGAGGTCTTTGGCTGCCTGTGAGCTATCGACTGGGTTTTGATTTTGCTGCTGCCGTGCACTAGAGGTGTGTGATGTTGGAAGCAAAATTACTTAACCTCTGAAAGCCTGTTTTCCCATTGGCAGAAAAGCAATCATAGTAATACTGCAAAGTTGTTGGGGAGTATTCTATGAAATAATGCCTTTGCATGCA
Source organism: Galagoides demidoff (assembly GCA_963574575.1). Lineage (NCBI taxonomy): Eukaryota > Metazoa > Chordata > Mammalia > Primates > Galagidae > Galagoides > Galagoides demidoff. The sequence continues at coordinate 47,849 of CAUYQV010125731.1, forward strand.
AAAAAGGGAAGCACTCGGTAAATGTCAATGGCTACTGTTATTACTACAAATTTTAAATAAAAATTCTGTTAATGGGAACAACTTATTGTGATTAGCTTGAAGCAGTATTACCCATAATTGTTTATTAATTATTGCCCCCTTCCATGCTGTCTGGAATTTTATTCATTAGTTTCATAGATATTTATTTAGTGCTTACTGTTTGCCAAGCAGGGTCCTAGGCACTGGGATATGGGAGTGAACAAAAGAGACAAAACATACATGGTAGTTTAAAAATAGATCCTTCACTGCTTTCTAACAGCCATTTAACTTGGCTGAAGACTGAGAACTGAACTATTTCATTATTTTTAGATTTTGTGTATTTGCACAAGCTGGGTACTGACCAGCATGAAAAATAGCAGCAGGAATGCTGATAATTTGCTCTATGTATCTTTTGTCTCCATCCATTCTTTGCAAAATCCCGGCCAGCTAGTGAGGCCCAGTTCAAACACTGCTTTTTATGTTGAAGACTTCCTCAGCTCTTCCTCCTCATCCCTCCACTTTTTTCTCCTCCACTCTCCACCCACTTCCTTCATGGAATTTTTTTGTGTTCCATTTATAGTCCTTATTAATTTATCCTTTCTTCTACCATTAGTCATTGTCACCCTTGTAGACTATAAGTCACGTGAGACTAGGACCACATGGCCTCCACATCTTGCATTCCCCTGGTTCCTAAGAAGGTCCCTAGCATATATTAATTAGGTAGTCAGTATGATGCAGAATTTATTGGGAAATAAAAAGAAATTTTAGTCTATGAAAGATATAATATTTACTTCTCTTCATGCTCTATAAATTAGGAGTAAAATATCCCTCCCTTACAGCTGGTAAGACCATGTGAGATAATATGCAAAAACAGAAATGTTAGCATAGTACAGGAGTATGGTTCAGAAAACACACTAGTTACTATTATTTTTTTAAACAGTTTTATTGAGGCCTAATGGACATGTGATAAAGTAATAAAGCACACATGTTGAAAGTGTACAATCTGATCAGTTTAGACACATTATCCACATTATCAGGGTCAGCAGTTCTCAACCTGTGGGTCATGACCCATAGGAACTGTATTAAAGGGCCATGGCATTAGGGAGATTGAGAACCACTGCTCTAGGTACTGATCCCCACTAGCAAGATAATGAACATACCCTTGTGCCTCTTTGTAAGTCCTTCTCTCACCTGAAGTCCTTCACCTGAGCCCTTCTCTCCTTGCCCCCAGGTAACCACTCACTAAAGATGAGTCCATAATTTTCAGAGTTAAATAAATATGGATTCATAGAGGAAGGGGCCTGGTCTCTCTCACTCAAATAGCTTGCGATGCAGCCGTTCTGTGGTGGGTATCAGTATCTCATCCTTCATATTGCTAAGTAGTATTCTTTTATATAGATATGCTGAAGTTTGCTTCTCCATTCCTTCCTTGATAAAACATTTGGGATTGTCTCTAGTCTTGGACTATTACCAACAAAGCTCCTATCAACATTTGTGTGCGGGGCTTGAGATGGATGCGTTCTTTGATTTCTCTTAGGTGAGTGTCTGAGAGTGAAGTAGCCAAATCATACAATAAGCATATATTTAACTTTTTTTTTTTTTTTTTTGAGACAGAGCCTCAAGCTATCCCCCTGGGTAGAGTACCATGGCATCACAGCTCATAGCAACCTCCAACTCCTGGGCTCAAGCGAGTCTCCTGCCTCCGCCTCCCAAGTAGCTGGGACCATAGGCGCCTGCCACAACGCCCGGCCATTTTTTGGTTGAAGCCATCATTGTTGTTTGGCGGGCCCGGGCTGGGGATTTGAACCCACCACCTTAGGTGTACGTGGCTGGCGCCTTAGCCGATTGAGCCACAGGCGCCGAGCCACCTTCTTTGTTTCTTCAACAGTGCATGATATTCTTCCATGCTTGGGTATGGCCACTATTTATTTTCACCATTTTAGGGCATCTGACAGATGCCCATACCATAATTTATCAGTTCCTTTGTGGATGGACATTTGGGCTGTTTCCACAGTGTTTTGCTGTTTCAAATTATTTTGCTGTAAACATTCTTGGGAGTCCTCAGCACAGTCTTAGCCCCCTTAGACCAGGAGTTGGGACCACTGTTTGTGGTAGGACTGGCTTCTTCATATCCTTCAAGAGAGCCAGTCCTGCTGGGTCTTTACCCACAGAACATGACTGGCTGTAGATGGGCACCCCCTCTACCTGTGAGGTGCCCTAACTCCCTACTATGGTATTACAAGTTTCACTTGTCCCCAAGGCCTCATCAGAAGAACAAGGATAAGTGATTTGGGACGAAGGAAAGAGAAGTATGTTAATTTCCTAACAAATAAGGTTTTCATATTCCTGCCTTAAAGCTCCCATGTACTGACACTGAGCAGAAATACAGAGCTTTTAAAGGGGAGGTTTTCAGCTTCACGTTATTGCTTATAGTCAATTCATTCCGTTTTCCAGCTAAGATGATCTCAGACTTTTGCCTAGACAATTCCCTTGAGTCATCTCTTGTGATACAAAAGAACAAAAGACACTCTCTTGAGCCGCCCTCCCACTAGCCTAAAGCAGGGATATAGGTCTTAATTCCCCCAACAGAGGAAGGGAGGTTTTAGAGAGATAGAAAACATTTTACCCTTTTCCCCATTTCAGGCCATTTCCCCTGTTACATTGGGGCTGTGGTGAGGAGAGATGCTGGGGCTGTTGTCCCCTGTATTAGGTTCTTAGGGCTGTAGTAACAAAGTACCACAAATGAGGGGTTTAAAGCGGCACAAATTTGTTTTCTCATAGTTCTAGAGGATAGAAGTCTGAAATCTAGGCATCAACCAGGCAGTGCTCTCCCTGAAAGATTTAGAGAATTGTCTCTTGCCTTTCCTAGCTTCTGGTGGTTGCTAGCAATCGGGGGCATTTCTTGGCTTTTAGGTGCATCATTCCAGTCTCTGCCTCCATCACTATGTGGCATTCTCCCTGCTGTGTTTTCCCTTTGTTCATGTTTGTCTGTATCCAAATTTCCTTTTCTTATGAAGACACCAGTCATACTGGATTAGTGCTCATTCTAATGACCTTACCTTAATTAATCTGTAAAGACTCTATTCCAAGTAAGGTCACATTTACAGGTACTGGGATTAGGACAAACATATCTTTTGGGAGGCCAAATTTAACCCAGAGCACTCTCATTTTTCTTCCTGTGATACCATGGCTGGTTAAGGAGATGCTTTTCAAACTGACTTGTTTTCCCTGTCCTGCAGTGACTCACCCCTACTCCAGGAAGCTCTGTCTTCCTTATTCTTTCTTTCCTTCTGGGCTTCAGCATTGGCCTGAGAGAATCTAGCTTCCATCCTGTCAAGTCATGGAGCCTTCACCCTGCACAATGGAGGTGGAGTTCCCATCACTGGACCTTTTGCTGCTTCTACATTGGGCTACTGGTCATCTCTGCATTTGCCACACTCCTGCTACCCTGTGGGGAGTGGCTCCTGTGGACATGCTGGTAGTACTTCTGAGGACAAACTGTAGCACCCTTGTCCACTCTGTTACACCCTGTGAGGACACGTTGACAGCATGTCTCTCCCACCACATGGTTGTGCTGGTAACCTTTCCTCTCCCCAGGGCCAGGGGAGCACCTTACAGTTCCCCAGGAAACGTCCTTGTATATGTGTATATTACACACTCATGCCAGTATTTCCTTTTTTTTTTTTTTTGAGACAGAGTCTCATTTTGTTGCCCTTGGTAGAGTGCCATGGTGGCACAGTTCACAGCAACCTCAAACTCCTGGGCTTAAGTGATTCTCTTATCTCAGCCTTCCTAGTAGCTGGGACCATAGGCACCTGCCACAACACCTGGCTATTTTTTTTTTTTTTTTAGCAGATCTGGGCTAGATTTGAACCCACCAGCCCTGGTGTATGTGGCTGGCGCCCTAACCACAGAGCTATGGGCACACCCTTATGCCAGTATTTCTACATGTACATTTTCCCTTTTGATGGCTGCTAACAAATTGTACATATGTGCAAACACACAATGTGCTCATCTATATAAAAATAAGTATGTAGCAATCACAGAGAGGGAGCTTGAAAATGAGGAAAGACTTTCTTATAGTTAAAAAAGTCCCACAGTAGAGTGCCTTACTTGGGATGATAAGTAAAGAGAAGAGCCTGGCTGGTTAGGATGTTGTAGAGGGTATTCAACATTGGATATGAGATTAGAATAACTGTCATCTGAGGTCTGAAATTCAGCCTTATGGTATACTCTGGAGATGCAGTGGGATCCTCTCCAAGGTGACAGGACACCCAGTCGTGGCTCTTTTGTTCCTGGGCCCTTCTGAAGACAACACTTCTTTCAAGTGAACCCAAGAGAGCAACAGGTTTGGACGGCCCTGAACCCATCTCCTTGAGTGTTCACAGAGATTTAACCACCGTTCTCTGCCATAGACACAGATGTCTCTTGTATTCCCAGCTGGGATGACCCGGGTTCTGCTGGTCAGACCCTCTACTGGTAGCCTCAAATGATTAAGGAGTTCTTAATGCATCTGAAGGGGATATCCCTGAAGATAGCAAGAATGGCTGATACTGGCTTGGTGCCTGTTGCTCAGTCAGTAGGACACTGGCCACAAACACTGAGGCTGGCAGGTTTGAGCCCTGCCTGGGTCTGCTAAGCCACTATGACAACTGTAACCAAAAAAATTGGCAGGGCGTTGTGGCCTATAGTCTCAGTTACTTGGGAGGCTGAGGCAAGAGAATTGCTTAAGCCCAAGAGTTTGAGGTTGCAGTGAGCTGTGATGCCACAGCACTCTGCTGAGTAGAACATAGTGAGACTCTGCCTCAAAAAAAAAAAAAGGCCAATAGCAAGCTTTGGGCATAGCTGCTGTTTCTTATGGTTGAGGACAGAGATCTTTACAGGGTTCAAGGGAAGTAGCTTGGTTAGCTTTAAGATCTTGGAGGTCCCTGGACCCTTGCCCAGTTGGCCTTGCCATGTCCTACATGCTGTTTACAACCTGTGGTTGGTCAGGTCAGCAGCACGATGTGAGGTGGTGGAGGATGGGGCTGGTAGAAGTGACCTCCCCACCCCTGTCACTATTTGGATGTGGTCGTGCCCGTCAATCACTTCTCTTTGCTGATCAGGCTAATGTTGCTCACAAACATAGTCTCCTCCCTTATATGGTTGTCTCTGCAGGTCTCCCCGGGAGGGTTCAGCTGCATCCAAAGCAAGCACCATGAGTCAGGTAATAGGTAACCTAGAATCACTGCTCATGGTGCCATCTGATGGCATGAGGTGCAAACTGTAATTTTGGATGAGAGCGTGGTGGCTCGTGGCTCGTGTCTCTGGGGCTTCCACCTTAGCCTACTGAGTGTTGCATTTATCCTTTGGTGCTCTCTGTGACTGGTTGCTTTCACATACCCATTTGCCCTTGTTCCTTCCCTCTCCCAAGCTACACTGTCAGGGTAGGGCCACCACCACCCTCCTTCCCAAATGGAGCTCCATCTTATAATTGCAAATACATCAGGTTAAGGAGTTTGTCTCTCCAGGGTGCTCAGAGTTCTGCTATCCTCCCACAACTCCTTTGTCCTCTCTTTCCTAGCGTGCACATCTTATTTTGCCCTCAGGTTGCTATTAAAAGACTGACAGCAAGTGGCAAGGACTGATAGATGTGGAGGCATCTGTTACCCAGCAATTTTTGTTTAAGAGGACTCATCTGAGCCCCATCAGTGTGACTAGCTTCGTAAGATGGGAACTGTAGGGAAGGCATTAGAGAGGAATTCTCCTCGGAGCTTCCCACTGCATTCCAAAAGCTAGAACGTGGATTTCTTTCAAAATGATGTTTTAAATGGTGGTTTCTAGGCTAGTCTGCAGAGAAGCTTATGTTTGTATGGAAAAGTTGTAGAAAACACTACTGTTGGCAGAAGCATGCTGATCCCTTTGCCAACACCCTGACAGCCCACACCCCTCCTGGTGGGAGGACTTGAGTGAGACTCTGAACACCACAGTGCAGGGAACTGGCATTCAGCTGCCTGTTGGTGACTGAGCGGGGAATTGACTGCAGTGCAGCACCTTCCAGAGGCTCTCTGGAGGCGTTTCATATTTGAAAGTACCGGATGTGTCAGGTGTTCATTTTTTCAGGTTCTTGAAGCCTTAACCCTGATGTAAGTTCTGCCTGCGTGTTGGAGTTACCTGGGGGTGAAGGTAGACGGAGACTCATAAGAGCACAGCGGTGATTACAGAAGATGCCCATCAAAGGGGGCGGGCACACAAGCTTGGGTTCCCGTGCAGCCATGATGGATGGGGCCCCTAGAAGTGCTGTGGGGGCCGATGTTGCAGTATAGTGGGGAGAACGTGCCAGACTCCATGTCATCAGTGACTGGTTAGATGAGGAGTTGTAATCTGTGGTTTGGGAGACACTGGCTGGGAAGGTCTCAGGGAAAACCAAGATATCTGGGTATCTGGAAGTGGAGACTCATTTGAGATATGGGATAAAGGAGCCTGAATCCTTGTAGGATTGTCTGAAACCTTGAGCTGTGGAATTCTCCCTGGATTTCTCCTTGGGGTCTGCCAGAGCCAGCCTGAGCCCGGTGCAGAGGTCTCAGTTTGGGGGCAGTGGGTCCACCTCTGGTCTGTTTGCATCAGGGGGCTTCTACACCCAATTTGCTTTCTCACTTAAAAGGCTGCAGGGAACCTTAACCATGTCCCTTCTTGCAGTTTTGAAGTTTCCTTTTCTATTTCTCTGATTTGTCTCAGTCATTAATGTTATCTTATGAATAAGAATGTCCCAGGCTGCATTTCCTTCAAAAACAATGGAGGCTACTCATTCAGCAAACTTTGACTTCTTATTCCCTGTTTGTTTTATCTTCCATTAAATACTGTTTGTTCATGGAAAAACTTTGATTGACTGCTTAAGGACCAAAGAAGTAAATACAAGTAAGTGGAGGATGTCTGCGCTACCTGTCCATCTATCTATCGTCCGTCTGTCTGTTTTTACGTGTGGAGACTGTCCGTGGAAAGTGATACCAGGTGTTGGCAGCAGTGCTTGCTTTTAGGGAGGGTGATTGGGGAACAGGAATTGGAGCGAGATCTGTTTCTTTATGCTGTTTGAAATTTTTACCCTATGCATACTGACTATTACAAAGAAAGTAGAGCTGAGATTGATGTGTGTTGTCAATTAAATTATATCTGCCTCCAGATTTTTTTGGTGGAGTCCTAATCCCCAGTACCTCAGAATGTGACTCTAGGAATATAGGCAGTCCCCGAGTTACAAACATCTGACATACCTATAACTCACACTGACCAGTGGAGGCTATTACAGTAAGTCCCCGAGTTACAAATATCTGACTGATATGTGACTCACACTTATGAAAGGAGTCTATTACGGAAATCTGTAAATGTGCCAGTTTCAATTTATATACAAATTCAACTTAAGAACAAACCTACAGGGCCTATCTCCTTCATAACCCAGGGACTGCCTGTAGTCTCTGAGGAAGTTAAAATAAGGTCATTGGGTTGGGACCTCATCCCAAAATGACCTCATCCTTATAAAAAGGGGAAATTTGGACACAGGAAGAACATGATGTGTAGGCTGGAGTTATGCAGCCACAAGCCAGAGAACTCCCAGAAGCTGGGAGAGAGGCCCCGAACAGATCGTTCCCCAACTCCTTCAGAGGAAGCATGACCCTGCCAAGACCTTGGTTCCCAACTTGTAGCCTCTGGGATGCTGAGACAATGCAGTCACTCCAGCTGCTTAGCTGGGGTGCTTTGTTGTGGCAGCCTAGGGACCCAGAATAACATGGGAAAAAATGCCAGTAGTCTGTAGAGGAAGGAATTGACTAGGGAAAGCGGCATTGGGCGCTGGGGGTAGTTGGGGAAGAGGGGAGGGCTCAGCTGGGAGCCCTTGCTCCCTCCTTCCCTGTCCTCTTTCTGGCCACTGTCCCTAGCTCTTGCTGGATGTGCTGCTCACTGCACATGGGGTTTTGGATCTCCAAGAACAGGCCAGGTGTTCACACACTAGGTCAGTAGGAGCTAGAGGCCCTGGGGTCGCTTTACCTAAAGGATTGTTTCTGAGGAATTTGCTTATCTGTGAGTCACATTCTGAAAGCTCAGATTTGTCAAGACTGGCTCAGACTTCTCCAAAACATAGCAAGGAGAATAAATTGACAAAGAATTACAGAGAGTCATCAACCCTAGGTGGCCTTCAGGGATGCCACAGGAAGCTGTGCTGTGGTCTCACTGGTTTTGGCTGGAGGGAGTTTGGGTCATGATTTGTTTTTGTAATGGCAGGGAGACTTTCCTTGGAGCACAGCCACCAGGGACTTGGCTCCTCACAGGAGGGGAAGTTACCTCCTCCAGCCTCCACAGTTGGCTCCCCCGCCCTGACTGAAGGTTCTCCCCAAGGAAGGCATCTCCATCTGGGCCTTCCAGGGTCTTGTCCCTATCAGACTTCTGGCCTGAGGCATAGCACAGTGTTAGAGGGCTGCCTGTTGGGGCAGGGAGAGCTGGATAGCAGTGACCTGCCTCCTTGGTGTGTGGCAGTGGCATGCTAACACGTACCCTGAGTTATCAGGGGAGTATTCAGGCTCTAAGGAAATCCTGTAAGGTCCCTTTGGCCTCACCCAGAGACTTTTTCCCCAGGGACCTGCCTTGGATCTTTTCCCAAGGAGCCTGAGTTTGTTTGTTTTTTTTTTTTTTGAGACAGAGCCTCAAGCTATCTCCCTGGGCAGAGTGCCATGGCATCACAGCTCATAGCAACCTCCAACTCCTGGGCTCAAGCAAGTCTCCTGCCTCCGCCTCCCAAGTAGCTGGGACCACAGGTGCCCGCCACAACGCCCAGCCATTTTTTGGTTGCAGCCATCATTGTTGTTTGG